>KK120883.1:379751-400792 GCA_000611955.2 Stegodyphus mimosarum
GATAAGCTTATTCTATTCTTATATGAGGTGAATTGTGCATTTTTCGCTTTAACAGTGATTGAATTATGCTGTTCTTATGATCCGGTTAAGGGTTTTTATATGCCTTTAGTTAATCTGCATGCAATAGTTGCAGAATTATCAACATTTTAAAAGTTAAGTGACGCTAATCCTAACGCCACTTGTTTACATTCAATACTCTCAATGGAATAGCGAATTATGTCAGTTGGTGCGCCAACTTCAGTCTCTTTTCGCCGAACGAGATCAAAAGAGGACGTTTAATTTTTGTGTACCTAAATTTTTTCTTCCTGCTTGCTGGCGAAGTTCTTGTTTTTTCGTAGAAAGTATAATTTTAATGGCAAAAATTATTTTTTAACTGTTCATAGCAGTATTTGTTGTTTTATGTTTTTCTGTATTTTACAATTTTTAATTAAGATTGAGGCTTTATGTATTTTTGCCCTTCCGGGAAGTGAGTACTGAATTGATTGAACAAGAAATCTATCTCTAATGAAATTCGGGGGAATAAGGTTAAATAAAATTTAACAAAAAAGGGGTATAACTTAATAGCAAGTACAAGGAAGTCATGTGGTGTTCACATTATATATTTCATTTAATTCCAGTCGAACTAGTTTGCTTCAGAAACCGCACACAGAGAAATTTGCTTATTAAAGGCTGGCAAATGAAAAGTTTCTTACCATGACAGATTTCCAATAATATACTATGCAAGAATATTGTAAGAAAACTCGCGTGCAGTAATCACAAATTTACAAGTATATTTTGCGATGAATGCTAAATGATTCTGATATCATATCCCTGTATATTCCACAACAAATTGCAAAAATGTTTTGACGTATGCGTTATATTTTAGAACACTTCAGTACGTGTGCTCTTTAAGACACAAACAATATCCCAGTAGGTGTTCTTTTCAATACTTTCCTTAGCATTTTGAGTTTTACTGTTTTAGATAGGATCATAAATCACTGTTCGGATTCAACAGTGTCACACAATTTAATTCTGCAAAGATAAACTTCCATAATTGCTTATATAAAAGAATCTGGATTTATATGAAAGAATATAAGATCTTATAGTACATATAAAAATCTTTTATAAAAGAATCTGAACTATTTTAGAAGCTGATTAAAAAATCGGAACGCAACGCTCCGAAATTCTTTCGTGGGGTATTGCAAAGGATCATGACTACGCTTATAATTCGAACGATGCTGCTAAACTTAAGCTTTGAATTAGTCATTTCAATAATAATGTTCCAGAAACTTAATATTGAAATTTCACAGTGGCGGATACTTAAAAGTACAATAGGGAAGCATCATGAAGTGGTTTAACATTTATAAAGTATTTGTCCCGCTTTCTTCGCATGCCTTCGTGGTGTGGGGGTCTGCATGCTCGACGCGTAACCGAGAGGTCCGTGGTTCGATATCCGGCGAAGGCGTTGCTCATTTTTCATCTCACCTGCTTCCGAAATAACTTAATGTCTCTACACTGGCGCCCGAACTAAAAAAAAGTGGTGGATGATGATTCTCCACCTCCGGGATTTGGCGAGTGGGTCCCCAAAACCCCAGTCGCCCTTTAAAAGGGGAAGTATGTAAAGTATTTCTCCCGCCTTCTTCGCATGCCTTCGTGGTGTAGTGGTCTGCATGCTGGAAGCGTAACCGAGAGGTCCGTGGTTCGATTCCCGGCGAAGGCGTTGCTCATTTTTCATGTCTGATACTTCTAAAAAAACTAATGTCTCTACACTGGCGCCCGAACTAAAAAGGTGGTGGGTGATGATTCTCCACCACCGCGATTTGGCGATTGGGTCCCCAAAAACATAGTCGCCCTTTAAAAGGGGGGAGTATATAAAGTATTTCTCCCGCTTTCTTCGCATGCCTTCGTGGTCATGGTGTAGTGGTCTGCATGCTCGACGCGTAACCGAGAGGTCGTTGGTTCGATTCTCGGCGAAGGCGTTGCTTATTTTTCAACTCTCCTGCTTCGTAATAACCTAATGTCTCTACACATTTGGTGTCTATGCTAAAACTCTATTTTAATTTCTATGTAATTCGATGTGCAGTGCATTTGGATATGTTTGTTATACTATTTACTGTTTATAACTTGAACGCGCTGATTATATTGAGGCCACCGTATATTTCCAAATCAAGCGCACAGTCTATCAAAACCTGCTTATATTTCATAGCTTCAAATTTTCAACTTTTGGTTTTGAATTCAGCTAAAAATATATACCAACTGAATTTTTACAGTGTTGGTTTGGCGCTCAAAATCCAAGGCTATGTAAAATAATGTTCTTCGAAGCATTGTCCCGAATGTGCTTAAACTGATTTAATCAATTTTAAAATTTATTTACCATTATTAGATCTCCACCTTTTGTACACTAAATGAAGCAGAAGGTAGAATTAACACAGAAAGCATTCACGTTTATTTGTTTAATTTTAATAACGCTATTTAATTTACAATCTAAAATATTCGCTTATATTTAATGCATTCGATATGTCCAACCACAGAGTGAAAAAATGAAGAATCAGCGACGTACAGCGATATACGTGCCATCTTTACAGTCTTATCATTAGCGATTTATAAGCTTCATTTACAAGTCATCAATAAAATCGTTTTTTCTTAATTTTTCATCTTTTCCAGCCCATTCTATAAAGAAGCTGTCAGTTGCAGCTGACACCCTTATCTGCTTCATGGTAGTACTCGGAGAAGTTATTTATAACAAAAGATGATGCGCTTTAACCCTGGTTTGATGTATTAGAAACATACATAAGGAGAAAAAAGGATGAGTTCAGCAACTTTTAGAAGGAAGAGTATTGTAACAGTATTCAAATAATCTTATGCGGCACAATGCAGGGCTTAGGTTTTCATCACAAGGATTTATCAAATGAGTTACGAGCAAGACCTTTTAAAAGCGAAAAATTCATTAAAGAAATATAAATTACTTAAGATCAGGTTGGTAGTTTGTTCAAAATTTGAGCTGCGTTAACATTTGAGTGCCTAATTTATGTGCTTAAATTCTTCAGGTAACTAAATTCTTATTGTTATCTTTATTTTCTTTTAAGTTATTATTATTATTATTATTATTATTATTATAAATAAGTTTCGTCAAGTAAAGTAGATAAAATAGTATTTTAAATGAGAGATTAAATCAAAGATAAAAATCATTCAAATGGATTTTTCTTGTATTGTAAATTAATACTTATATACTGATAAATTAAAAGTAACATGATAAGTACAATATAACTGCATTCCTCTTCCAGTCTTCAGTACCGAGTCAGACTGGTAAGAAATAGTTCCAATTATTTCCCCGGTTTGCATTCTGCATGGGTATTTGTCCCCAGATACTCTTTTGTAAATTAAAATTAGGATGTATTACGTGATGCTGGACTTTTGCATCTTTGGCGGAATATTTTATGATTTACCTCAATGACTGCTCGTATGTTGTATTATTATTTTGAAAACTCTTTCATCGTGAGAAGAAGTGAGAATAATGAAATTATGCACATGATCAAGTAAAATGTCTGTAATGTATTTTCTTCTTCCTCTCTGCATAACTTCGCGGTGTAAGGGTAGCACACTCGGGGTGTATCGAGAGGTCCAAGGTTCGAGTTCCTGTTTGGGGGCCACTGTAGAGTCATTAGGATTTTTTTAAAACAGGAGAGGAGAAAAATGTCTTCTACAGGACCCGAAACTGGACCTCTCGAATATGCGCTGAGTGTGCTGCCGTTATACCACGAAGGCATGCAGAAAGGAGGGAGAAATACCTTATATGTCTACTGCTTGTATTCCAATGAGTATTTCAGAGCGAGGAAAGAACTCATGCAGCCCACAGAAATGTGCCACATACCATCACAAAGCCTCTTCCAATCTGAAGATTGCCTTATAGATAAGAATATTCGAAATTTTTGAGGAGTAAAAACTGTTTACTAACACATGGTAATTGGTATCTTGATTCATTATACCATGTCATCATATTTTGCTGTTTTGTCATACACCTTCCTGTTTTCAGGCCTATTCTAGCTTCCTTAACAGTACAACGGATCGCTATGGTTTCATACACTATGTCCAAAGAAAGACAGCTGACGATGGGTAATCTTACACAATCTTTTTTTTAAATCATTGCGATTTTTTAAATTTATTGCAATTGCCTTGAGTGTAGAATATATATTTATTGGTGTAATGAATAAAGGTCTTATGCTAGTTGCACAGGTATGGACAATCCGTTCCCAGCTATTTTTTTTCTGAGTACCGTTCACGACCGAAATTTCAGAAAACATATCATATTTAGGACTCTTTAAATGTAGTACAAAAAACATAAACGTAAACTGCGTAAATAAACATGTCAGCATTTCTTAAATATTATTTCTTGATATCTTCGCACCTACATTTGAAGACACCTACCTCGTTATGAAAATATTTTCTGGAAAACTGATGCAAGTCTGAAAATGATTGAAACTTACGATTATTCTAATTGAAGGAACAAAAAGTAATCAATACGTTAAAAACAAGAATGATTTATATCTCTGTCTAATATACACAGCGAATAATGAATAATTGCCTGCGTTATTTTGGTAAAGTAAGGTAGCCGATTCGTAATTATTTTGCAATGATTCTTTATTTTTCCATATTCTGATAGAAATATTTTCTAAGAAACTCCGATATTACTTAAAGTTGTCAATTTTGTTTCAGAATTTTAATTTTTGCCTTCGGCATCCAAGCACTTTTGCACACGTGAACTAAATTTCTTTCTTTTTCAATACAGATGGCATACATCCTCTACTGCATGCTATATAAATTAGTGCTCACGCGCAAAATAATTCTATGTTTAGATAAACCACATTATTCTTAAAAGATATCAGCCCTCTTTTCTTCCCTCCTATTTAAATGAACACAAAATGTCGAACATCGCAGTTTATCAAAATTCAAATAGTTATCTTTAATCACTGAAATCTCTAAAGTTTCAACAAAAACGTTTTTGTTCACTCAAAAATGAAGCAAAGACTCACACAGAAGCATCCTTCAAAGTAATTTACCATTCTTGCATCCTACAAAAAAAAAACATATTCAGGAGGGACCATTGTGAAAGAAGCTATTCTGGAAAACCCTTTATTTTACGTATCTGAAAACAAAAATGAAATCTTCTCAGCTTTAAAAGATGTACCTCTGTCACAAAACACGATGGCACGATGAGTGGATGATACGACGAACGACATCTAGGTACAAATGGGAGCTGATTTGGAAACCTTGGGCAGTTTTTCCCGCAGCTTCAGAAATCCACTGATGTTGCTGACTCATCGCAACTTCTGATGTTGACGAGAATGATAAAGGAGAATTGCTGGCCATATTGACTTTGGCAAAACACGAGGACAAGATATACAGTGCACCGTGGTAAACTATATTACAGAAGAGAACATATCAATAAAATACTCTTCGCAATCACAACCGACAGTGAGCCGGCTTTAATCAGGAATAAACTGGGTTTCTTGGGCTCTATAAGCAGGCTGACACATTTTCCAAATTTAATTCATACCACCACGTTATTCATCAAGAAAATCTGGTAGCCAGAAAGTTCAACCTCACTCACGAAAGGATTTTTCTTGTATGCGTAGTAAACTTTATCCGAGGATGGCCATCTACTTTTTAAGGCTTTGCTTCATGAGTTTACGAGTATAGTGATGTAATTTACCATGCAGATGTTAGGTGTCTGAGTCCAGAAAATATGCGAACAAGATTTGTTGGAATGCTGTCGGAGATTAAAACTTTTCCCAAAGACAATTATGACCAAAATTTCTATGATAAGGAGTGGCTTGCTCACTTGGCATTTTCAATCGATATCACGGAAAAACTCAACTTCCTAAATACCATGTTACAAGGGAAAGGAAAACACGTATCGGAAAAGACGAGCTCAATATCTGTTGGAGCAAAAATCGATTTATGAAAAAAAAAACACTGAAAAAAGACTGACAATATTTTTCGTTATTTACTCCAATTCTACACCCGAAATTTGTTGTAGGCTATGATCCATCAAAGTATGTTGAAAATCTTCTGTTACTAAGCTCAGAATTAAAAAACAGATTCCAAGACAAGTTTTCTACGGAGCTTAATTTATTGTTCACGAAACATCCTTTCTTGGAATAAGATATAACAAGACAGGCTCGGTGAATGAAAAACTTTTATTTTATTAACCTATCGGAGGCTGGATTAAAGCATATTTCTCTTCGTACTGACATAGTACTGGAAAGCACAGAGGATAAAAGTGATGAAGTTTTTGAACTAATGGACCTCATTAAATAAGAGAGCATACTTAGATGTGCACTAGCAGAGAAAACATTTTTTGTGTCAATAATAATAAAATAATAAAAATAAAGTATATTGATTCCACAGCATGTGGAAAAAAATGCATGGTGCTTGCAGCATGCTGCGAATATACGCAAAATTTTAATAAATTATCAAAGAATATTAATACACTGATTATCATAAATTAAGGAACAATCACAAAAATCACGATTACTGGAAAAGTTACATGTAGAATTTTATAAAACGTACCCACAATATACAACACATGATAAGGTATCAAATTACATAAAAAAAAATTACGAGACAATTATAGTAGTATAGAAATTAGCACATGTATAAAATAAACAAATCGAAAGTGTTATTTTGCTATAGGGAAAGTGCCTTCAATATGGAATATGATCACCTCTAGAAGCAATACAGCACACATAGCGATGTGTGATGCTTTCAATTATGCGGGCTATCAGTTCCATAGGAAGCGAGAGCTATTGCTCTTGCAAAGTAGTTGCAAGCGCGGCAAGGGTCTGAGAGGGCGGATTGAGAGCAGCTAGATGTCTCCCTAAAGCAACCCAAACGTTCTCGATAGGATTCAAGTCCGGGGATCGAGCTGGCCACTCCATGCGCATAATTGTTATTTGTTGAAGATAATCATTTACGATGCGAGCCTTGTGTGGTCTTGCGTTATCGTCCTGTAACACCCCAAACACAGACACTGCCTCTTCCGTATGCATCTCTTTCACGGATGTTTGACGGATGATAACGGGTTCCAGGTTCTCTCCATATCAAATATCGCCTACTATCGCTTTCTAGACTAAACCTGGACTCATCCGTAAAGAGAACAGCCCTCCATTGATCAGGCGTCCAGTGAACATGTTGTCGTGCCCACTGCAAACGATCCCCCCTATGGCGTGACGTGAGCGGCACGTACATGGCTGGTCGCCTCGCATACTGACCACCTTCGTGAAGCCTTTTACTCACAGTTGACATTGACACCAACCTTTCGGTGGCTGCAGCAAGATAGTATCTATCTAAGAAGAGAAGTGGTTCTATTCCTGCGTGCATATAGTGTCAAATATCTGTCATCGGCGCTCGTCGTAGCAGTTGGCCGTTTTTGACTGAACCGCCTAGATGTCGAATCTGAGGTTTGAAATTACCTCCAAAGTCTATGAACCACAGAAGGGCTCACATTTAGCCATCTGGCCACTTCTATTTGACTTTGTCCTGCCTCTAGTCTCCCAATGGTTCTCCATCGTAGTTTTGCAGGCAAATGATGCCTGGAGGTCATTGTTACGACGTGGCTATCTCAGATTTCTGACGTCACCATCACAGTGAAATATGTGGGGTTGCTCTCAAACATGGACTTTTATGCTCCTCGCGGATGACGTATTCCGAGCGCAGCGCCACTAATTTGCATATTGCATTTTTACTCGCTTACTCTTACTTGTCAACATATTCAAATTTTACAGGTTTGGTTTATTTTTGAGGGAGTTATCGCTATTTTTGTGATTTTTCCTTAATTTATGATAATCAGTGTATTTTCTTACATTAGTTATTAATTTATTAGTATTGCTTTTTCTTATTTTCTAATCTAAAAAAGTTAATTTGAAACTACATTGCAGCTGCGCATTATTGGTGGAATTTCTTCAATGTTTTATAAGTTCGTGCTAATTTTCCTAATTTTTGGAAGCACAAAATCATCCACTGAAATCAATATTTTCAAGATTTTAAATTTTTTGTAAGAAGTAAAAGAAGTATTGTAATCGCGAAAAATTTGGGATTTCACATTTCAACAAAAATATCCATTTTGACAGTTCTCAAATCAATTTGAACGAATTTTTGGGTGATATTTATACGTACGGACAGAGTATAGGACTCTTTTTTCCAAAACGGATTGTAAAATCGACTGAGATCTGAAGAGATGTGTTTTCGTGTCATCTGTACGTATATACATAAATATCCACCATAACTCAAAAACGATTAGCCGTAGAACGTTGAAACGAACGTTCAAACTTCAGACAGATTTTATTTTATGCTTCAAAATGTCTTTCAAATTATTTTAATGACGAAATAATGAAAGTAAGGTGAAAAAAGGTAAGTACAAATTTGGAATTTATGAAGTGCTTTTCAGTCCTGTATGTAAATACTTAAAGCTGTCGGTATTAAACACGTAGCACAGCTATTACTGTTTAATATAAGCCAAAGAATATGTATATAAAGAAGAAAAGCTTCCGCAGACGTAATGTAAATCAGTTTGACTACTGTCCTGCTGTATCTCGGAGGGACAAATTCTTGTCGCCAAATTGTCAAGTGTACAGGAAATTAAGGAATAAAGTAAATATTCAAAGAAAGAACTTGAAGGATTCCTTCCTTGACAAAACTTGCTCGCTGTAATTTAAAAATTCAAATTCGAATTTTCGTAGATTTTGTTTTTCAAATATATATGATTCATTAATTTATCTACCTGCACTGATTTGATTTACGTCAATACGTCAGGAAAAAAAAATTGCGTCAGAGGATTTTGAACTCTTGATATTCATGACCTTAGGTATCACAGAACTTTGAATTCTTGACAAAAGTAACCTTCGACATTCTCTCGACAACTATTTCGCGCATGCGCTAAATAATATTAAGGATGGATGGGTAGCCCCTTTTTTCCCCTGCGGTCTGAGGTAGCCGCCCCTGCTTTCCTTTTTAACGTACATATTCTTTGGCTAAGCTTCCTCGTAAACTTTCATTCTGAGAGGATATTGCACAAAATGACAACTACTCTGCACTTTCCCCGAAAATGCAGCAACGGCATACTTTAAAACCTTGAATCCTTGTTTCATGTGCAACTGGACAAAAGCAGAATTATTAACAAGCCTACTATGAAATGCTTGATTGATTTATGCAATGGAAATAAGTTCATTTTTACGCGACACATCTGTCAAATATCTCATATTAACTTGTAGCATATTACTTTACATGCTAGCTAGAGAAACTTCGCGAATATTACAATAAAAATAACCGGTATACACACTTGCCTCGTTTACGAGCTTACTCCACCCCACTTTACTATTCTAGTCCTTTAGAAATCGATATTTAATTGATAAAGTTGTTAATAAATAAATTTCTTCGTTTCAGTTATTTTCCTGCAGCCATATATTTTATCGTTTTTATTTATTTTTTTATATTTTAAGGAAGCGAAACAAAAAAAAAATTAAATTAACGTATTTGCTGCATGTGAGCAACAGGTCACTGAACTCTTTTAACACGTGACTGTATGTCAATAGAAACTGCATGCGCTTTCGTCCCAAGAAACATAGGAACAAAAAGCTTTAAAGGTAAAAAGGCAATGACCATTAATTATTGGATAATTGATCGATGAGAGCACATTAAACATCACTCAATCTTTGATGTTCATCATACTCGGATTAAACAAGCACATTAATTAATTTCCGGAAATTAAGGAGACTTAATCTACTTTTAATTTTCTTTTATATTTTCTTTCTTTCTTTTATGTTCGGCTTTTGTTAAAGGTTTACAGGTAAGAAATTGTCGATAATATGAGACTATTTCGATGAGTACCAAAAAAAAATTATAGTGCTTTGTTAATTAATTTTAAATGTTAATCATTATTAGTAATATAAAAAACCAGCAAAAAGGTCTTCCTCCAGGGTACTTTATTAAATGAAAATTATAAAGATATTAAATGGAAATTTGCTGCAATCAACAATATAAAATGAAGTTATAAGTTATTTTCTCCCTCCTTTCGGCATGCCTTTGTGGCGTAAAGGTAGAAGACTTGGCGCCTATTCGATAAATCCAGTTTCGATTCCCAGCCAGGGCATTGGTCATTTTTCACGTCTCTCGCGTCAAAAATCCTAATGACTCTACAGTGGCGCCCGAACTAAAAAGAAGGTGGATGATGATTCTTCACCGCCAGAATTTGGCGACTGAATCCCCTAATCCCAGTCGCCCTTTAAAAGGGAGAGTACATACGGTATTTTCTCCTTCCTTGCTGCATGTCTACTCGGTGTAACTGTAGCATACTCGATGCGTATTCGAGAGGTCCAGGTTCGAGCACGGCGAGGGCATTGCTCATTTTCTATCTCCTGCTCAATATAATCTAATGAATACAGCGGTGCCTGAACAGAAACGTTATGAATGATAAATCTTCACCACCAGGATTCGGT
Organism: Stegodyphus mimosarum; assembly: GCA_000611955.2. NCBI lineage: Eukaryota > Metazoa > Arthropoda > Arachnida > Araneae > Eresidae > Stegodyphus > Stegodyphus mimosarum. Next base: position 390,224 of record KK120883.1, read on the forward strand.
GACTGTGTCGCCGAATTACCAGTCACTCTTTAAAAGGGAGATATTTTTTGGCCTTCTTTCTACATGCCTTTGTAGTGTAACGATAACACACTCGGCGCGTATTTGAAAGGTCCAGGTTAGAGTCCCTTCTAGGTTATTGCTCATTTTTCACGTCTTTTGCATCCAAAGTCCTGATGGCAAAGTGGAATCGCACGAATTAATTTCATGATTAAAGAAATTTTATCATCGCTAGTATCTCTAATACAACCTTTCTAAAATTTTAGGTTTGCTCCCTACATTACATTATATTACCAGAATTCCAATTTTAGCAAGTGTTGTCATTGCGTGAAACATAAGGTCTTTAATGCATCTCTCACGCACTTTGCGCTAAACGAATTTTCAAACTGTTGTCATTCGGAAAAAAATAAGATGTTTAATTCATACTTCAAATTCAAGCAATTGAAACAACCTGCAATTGCTTACCGAAATATTGTTTTTTGATAATGATAAAAAATAATTACATATAGTGTTTTATGAATCATTAAATGGAATTTCTGTTGTCATATACTATATGCTCGTTAACGGAGTCTCTGATTTAATGCAATATTAATAGTCATAATTATTTCCCCGCTTTGTAATTTAATAAAGCTTAAAATTCCAAGCACATTATGTGCTATTATCTAAAATAATTCTGTTTTCTTAAAAACGTATGTTTCAGGATCAGGAACTAGTCACTGATTTCTTAAAAGCTTTGAAAATAAACTAAATATAAACTGGAAAAAAAAACAGAAAAGTAGTTTATAGTTTTCACGATATTTCACATAAAAGAAGATGCAAAATGCCATGCACAAGTGAATTGGATTTTCTGTATTGATTGTGATTTGTTGTAGAATGCAAATCTAATAGTTTATTTTCTATCATATTAAAAAAAATGTGGAGAGGCGTGCGCTACGAAATGAAGTTGCACGCATATTTCGATTGTGTTTCCTAACCGAAGCAAACGTCTCATTAATATCTGTAGAATAATCTTTATTTTCGCTCACGGGAGGTGAATTCTAGGAAAATTTAATAAAACTTGGTACCGTGATAGTAGATTTAATCGAAAAATAATTTGTATGTTTTTGGTGCTTTTCAGTATGTCTGAAAATAATCTTTTGAATCACTTGAAGAGGCGTCACGTGCACGGATATGTGCATAATGGTGCTTGATTTTATCGAAAAATAATTTGTGAATATTTGTTACTATTCTGCATGACTCAACACAGCTTTTAGAACATTTTAAGAGACATCATGAACACGAATATAACTTAATAAATTTAAACGAATAAATAATAAATAAATTTTAAACGAAATAACCCATTCATTCTAATCAAACTGTTTCGTAATATTAGAAAGCAGCCGTAAAATGCTTAAGATGTCTACATTTTCTATATTCTTTTATGAAAAGCTTCAACTTAATTTTTGATTTTCGAATCAAATGAGTAGACATTGTCTAGCAAATCGTAGATCAAAACTAATTAGACATTTTTCAGTATTCCTTTAACATGAAAATTGCCAACTATCAGATAAATTAGTAATCAAATTACAATGAACATCTACACTCGAAAATGACGGGCCCGTTCGAGCAAATACATTAAAATTGCATCAATCATTCGAAGGGTGGACATTCCTACGGAAGACACGTAGAAAAATTGTACTCAAATAAAATGACCATTCAGAGAAAATACCCCGAGTTAGGGTGGATCACCAAAGAACATTCCATTATCATCACTTGCTGGTGACAAGGAGTTTTCTCTACGAAGGTACTTGAATTAAGTATTAATGTCAGTCTCCGATCAGTTACATTAATTTATAAAGCAGATAATGATTAATTTTTTCACTCACGTATTTAATGCATCACCACTATTGATTAGTACGCTTTTTGTCAGTATTTGCTATTCTCTACTTTCTTTGTGGCACCATTATGATTTGAAAGACATTGTAATTATTTCGTTTACTGAACGACTAAAACTACTTTGATTTGTGTTTTAGATTACGCACTGTTCTTTCCGTTGTGGAAAGAGCATTTTAATGGCTCTGTATACAATGTTTATTTACTCTGGGAATAATTTGTAGAAACCGAATATCTGAATTATTTTATCTCTTTTCAATCGTTCTATATAACATTCTTTACCTTGGAATGCACGTCTTAGTATGTTAACAGAACTTCTGATTTTTTTTTCGGGAGGGGGGACGGGTAAAAGCCAACGTTTGGAAAACTTTTTCTTTCAACAGTCAGATTTTCCTGAAAAGTAAGATTTCGATTATTAATTTTTCGCGTCACCGTGATTTTAAGGTATCGTGATTATTTCGTTTAAGGAACAACTAAAATTACTTTGATTTGCATTTTAAATTCTGCACAGTTCTCTCCATTATGGAAGAAACATTTTAACAGTTGTATGTACAATGTTCATTTACTGAACGAATAATTTGTAGAAAACGTAGAAATTGGATATCTGAATTATTTTATCTGTTTTCAATCATTCTACATACATTCGTTATCATACAATATACTTCTTAGCATATTAACAGAGTTTATGACTTTTTTCCTTTTGGTGGGGGGGGGGAGGTAAAAGCCAATGTTTTCAAGACTTTGTCATTCCATTGGCCCGTTTTCCTGAAACGTAAGATTTAGCTTATTAATTGTGGGGATCATTTTTATTCGGATGCTATCGTCATTAGTCCGTTTACTGAGTGACACTAAAATTGATTTGCATTTTAAATTATGCACTGGTCTTTCCATTATGCAAAGAACATTTTAATTGCTGTATATACAATGTTTATTTACTAAAAGAATAATTTGTAAAAAGGGAAATCTGAATTATTTTATCTGCTTTCATTCGTTCAACATGCATTCATTATCATGCAGTATACTTCTTAGCATGTTCACGGAATTTCTGATTTCTATTTTTATTTTTAGTCCAAAGGGGCAATTATCCCAGAAGAACTATTAATTTCGTTTTGGCATTTTGCGTCGCTTCACCATAAACGTTGATTCACTTTTCAAATTATTGCCATCAAATATTAGAGTCTATTATATCAAAAGAAATTAAATAATGAAGAATCTGCATAAATATATGTATGTTTCTTGCACTGTGGTAAAACGACGGTACCTGAATTTTGAATAACATAATAATCCTCCGAATACGGGCATCTGAAAGCCCTAATTTGGAATTTGTTTTATTATCTATTTCATATTTTGTAAAACTTTAAAGAATTTATGATTAACAAACTCAAAGATTTCAAACAGAACAATGACAACACTGTAAGGAATAAAAAAACATTTTTATCTCCAGGGCGCGAGATTCTGTATCGGAAATTCTAAAGATAAGCTCATTTTAAAATTATTTTGGAATATTGCTGTTGAACTGAATTTTATGTTTTAAGTGCGAAGAACATGCTATTTAATAAATAAAAGTAACCCCACAAAATGTTAAACAAACGCCTCTTTGCACATAATGTAAAATCTGAAAGCCGAGAGATTTTTTTTGTGTGTATGTGTGTGAAAGCCAAGGTTTGGAAGACTTTTTTTCATTCCTCTGTCACGTTTTCCTTTAATGCAAGTTTTCGCTTATTAATCTTAGAGTTCAGATCGTGCGAGAAAGGAGATAATTAATCCAACTCTCCCAAATTTGATGTCACTTTGTATCCTTTTATTAATTTGCTCGGTAATATATAACTGATTTGTTTACTTTTTTACGTTATCCACTCGAATAATATCCAAGACTGAATGATAATATCTGAATTAATTAGGATTGTGACAACATATGATTTAATATGATTTTGCTTTTCAAAGAAAATATGGAAATAATTAAATCCATTCTCTAAAATTTTCGTGTAAACATTCTACAGACGCGTAAGGTAGTGTTCTTGTTAGAATACATTAGTGTCACTTTTGCATAATGAAACTCGGCAGCGTCAAAAACAAACGAACGCCGAGCGATACATTGGCGATAGAGAATTCTACCTACGTTTTTGATGCATAAGAAGTCTTAAAAAGATGTTGTACTTGAGCTTCGTACTTTTTCAACCATGTTACCTTCCTTTATGGAATATACTCCTGATATTATTGCCTAACAGGTAAGCCTGAAGATATTTAAAAGGTTATAAATGAATCTTTTGTAAGTTTTTTTTTAACACTTCAATTTAAATGTTTGTTAAACTTTGATTTGTGTTCTATTTGAGTTAAGCAAACTCTCAAAGTTATTAAATAAAGATCTCATAGTTATTCTAACTTGTGAGTCTTTAATGAAACTGCTCTAAATAAGGGATAGGCCTTAGCACAACATATCAATTAAAATCCACGACATAACAATTCTCTCAACTGAACTACGCACAGATATTACTATTTACAAAGAGCTTTTTAAACTTAAAAATATCCTAAGGAATTCCTTTTAAACATTTTGCAATTTCTACCCTAAGCATTTTTAGATGTTTTTGAAGATTCTGTAATGCATAAATTGAAAATTAGTTTTTGAAAATGCAGTAAATCTCTAAAATAATTTCAAAAGCATTGCTGAAAATAAAATAGATATACATGAACTTGTTACAGTATATATATATATATAAAAATATTGTAATAAAATATTCAGATATTGTAACAAGACATTCACATAGTCAATATAAAATTACAATGGATTAACGCACTGAGTGAGATTTTCTAGCTACTCTTTCTGTCTTAACTATAAATATTACCACGCTACTGCATTTAAATGGCACAAAGTCGCTAATCAATAAAGAAAAGCCAAGAAAATTTAATTTTTCATCAGTTCGCAAATAATATAGCACACTAAGATTAAAAAATATCTGTTGTGAAACACCACATGACTTCTTCTACAGCCTATTAAATTATACACATTTTTACTGCATTTTGTTTAAACTTATTTAACCTCGAATTTCATTAGAAATATGTTTAACATTTAATAATTAAGTTTTCAATTCGCAGCAAGGCGGAAATACATAAAAACTCAAAACATCTTCATTAAAAATTGTAAAACACAGAAAAACGTAAGACAACAAATACAGTTAACAGTAACGAAATAAAAACACAGTTAAAATTAGAGTTTCTACGGATAAACAAGCAATACGCCCCCGGGCAGAAAGACACATATTTCGGTGCGCAAAATTGAAAGTTTTCTTTTGTCCCACTCGGCAAAAAGACACTGAACTTGGTGTACAAACTGACATAATTCGCTATTCTACTAGGAGTTTCAATGTAAACAAATGGCGGCATATTTAGGCTAAGCAGCCACTTAAACTTTTAAATTTTTGGTAATTCTACAACTATTCATGTACATTAATTAAGGGCATAAAACAGCGTAATATAAGAAAAACCGTAATTCAATCAATTTTAGAGCAAAAACGCAATTTTAAAACCAAAAAGGGAGGTGAACAACTGCGTATTCTTTCCGTCCCATATACAGAATTTCAACGTTTTAAAGCTAATCGTTTTTGAGTTATGCTAGATACATATATACATACATACAGACGTACGTACAGATGTCACAAAAAAAATCTCTTGTGAATGCATATTGTATCCTTTTTAAAATCCGTTGAATAAAAGAGTGCTTTATTCTGTCTGGACGCACATATGTAAAAAACAAAAATCATTCAAATGGATTCGAGAGTGGTCAAAATAGGTATTTTCTTTGATATATAATACCCGAAATTTTTCGAGATTATAATATTTCCTTTACTTCGTACAAGGAAGTAAAAATACACCGGGGAAATACTTTTAATTAACACTGACGATAGTAATATTAAACTGCAAGATATGTCAAAGTTAAACTTACAGAAGCAGGATAATGTATTTTAAGTAATTAATATTGCATTTAATAAAAGAAATTCATTCTCATATCTCATGGAATAATAAAATGATTGATGTTGCGTATATAAAATTTGAAAATTCTTGATACTTTCAGCCAACTGAACGCTTCAATGAAATGTTTTAAAAAATGTACTGTCTTCAATCAAATAGTTCTTTACAAAAACTCACAGTACCATTTCCATTGCTAAGACATGTAAAGTGAAATACTAAATTGAAAATTTTGAGAGGTTTGAAATGAAACATAAAGTTTTATGAAAACAAGATTAAACTGTGTAAGGTCCTGATGTACCTAAAATCTTGCGCCAGTTTCTTGCAGACGTTATTAGACTGGAAGCGAACTGTCACTTTAGTCTGTAATAAATGATCAAATCTTAAGGAAGCTAAAATAACACTTTTATTTAATCCTTAAATGAACGGAAATCTTTACTTGTGCGATAGGTGAAATCTGCTATTTGTCGGTATTTAAATTAACATAAAATAACGTAAATTCAGATGTAAACGACGTAGTCTGAGACTACCCATAAAACTGTTGTTGTTGTGAATAATCCGCATGTCTATATCAGAACAAGCCCACGCAATTCTTCGTGGAAAGGAGGCAAGGTAAGATTGCTCCTTCCGTTGGCAAGATCATTGCACACCCTACAGGTGACAGTACTACTTTACTTAGTTCCGCCCCCAGTTTTGAGAGAGAGAGAACACCCCAGGGGGGACGGGTCCGAGGGCTTCCCGCCCCTCTTCCCATACCGCCAACCTCTCGAGAGGACTTTCGTCTCGTAGAATATTTAGAGAGTTCCTATGTCGCAAAGACACTATACATTTACAAGCATTCGTGGCGTCTCCGGGATTTTGAATCGCGCTCTTCGGTACGGCAGTCAGCGTCGCTAACTACTGTTCCGGTTGGGTGGCCATAGAATAGCGTACTTGAGCTGAGTTAAGATAATTAACAGTGCGTATATTTAAACGTCGACTGGCAAGAAGCTAAAGCTGGAAATAAGCTTAGCTGGCAATAGTAACAGCAAGATGAGATTCCTAGAAGCATTCAACTAAGCATTAAAATTCTCATCTTAAATACGAAACAACAATTTGCATTCTGATGAGGACTACAGAAGGAAGAAGTTCAATGAAATATAAAGGTTCTGATTATAATAACTAATTAACGTAAATTCTTAAAGCTGCAACATATAAAAACTAATACGAATGTTAAAATACGAAAGTAAAAAATTGTAGTAAATATTGAAATATTACAAAAATTATAATACATCTGTGAGTGATTACAATCAAAACTGAAATTCTATTCTTTCAAACAATTTTTCCAAATGCAATTTAAATAATCAAAATTGTTTTTCGTAACAATCATGAAGAGAAAACGGAGCTAGAGAAAATGTATAACATAAAACATCGAAACAAATAGTGTGATAGCTGACATTTCGAATAATATTCCTTATAAAAAGGAAAAAAAATGAAATGATTCTAATCATAGTTTGGAAAGAAAACTAAATCTTAGATGTGATCAAAAACAGATTTTCTCTAGCGAAGAGAAAATCGAACCTCAATATTCGATGTGAAGTTTTCTTCAACGAAATTCGTTCCAGTGTCTGTGATTAATGATAGATTTACTTTGCGAAATTTTAAATTAGCCCGAGGTTCAAGTTTTGTTTTTCTTCCCATCAATCTCTCTCCTTCTTAATTGATTTTTTTTCTTTTTACTGCGCGTAACGAGCATGGCAGTTTTCCAGTTTATTTGACTATTTTAGAGAATTTCCCAAGGTGCTGCCAGCTTTGGATAAATAAGACCTTAATTTTGTAAGGCTCAGCCATTTGGTTATTTTCACGTTCCCTTCATTATAAGTGAAATGGCTGAGAGCTCTTTAGATACATTTTTGGTTAAGCTTTTGTAGTCTAAAATCATTGTATCCCTTTTTATCTCACCTAATAAGAGAATTTCGTTCTCATTAAATATTCTGAATTTGTAAGACATTAAATTTACATGTCAGTTGCTTCTTGAATAAATATAGATAAAAGTATAGAAATTCATTTCCTAAAAGTCTGCCGTACCGAAGGGCCCAGGTCCGAATCACGGAGAAGGAATGGATGAAAACATTCTGCCCCTTCATAGGAGGCAACAGTGGACCACCCATTAAGCGCTTCCATAATAAAGTGACCACCATTTCTCGATTAGTAGTGGCCAACACCCTTAATGCCTAGTGCTCGCAATGGGGGGGAGGGAATTTCTTAAAAAACTTTCACTATTTCTTATTTAAAACTTTTGCATATCTTGTAATTTTTACAACATATTCAAGATTAATTTAACAGAATCTTGTTGCTCTGTATCCTTTAATTTCAATGGTAGATATTGAGTTATAGCATATCACCTCCATCAACCCCAAAACACTAATTGCAACAATTTTATTTAAAGAAAGTGGCTTTTAAATGTTCAGTACATGCTTGGTTTAAGGAAATTGAGTTTGTTATTTCTGTACAATAGTTTTCATGTATTTTTTTCATAGAATTGTGGCTTACCTTTCTTAGAGTAATCTAAGATACCAAGATATAATTTGCTTAAAGTAAATAAAACTTGAAAAACAAATCTGAGATGTTTCACATTTTAACGGTCACCCAAGAAGTTTGTTAAGGTTATTTTACGCTTTCCAATCAGTTTCTACCAGTTTGCTGTTACACTCACTTCTACATTCCCATTTTTTTTCTCTTTAGCTCTATTTTTAAGCATCATTTTCTTCGCACTTACACCATATACAATTCAACAGCAAAATTACAAAAAAATTAAAAGCAGCATAGCAGTATTCGTTTAGATTTCCCGATGAAGCTCTAAATGTTGGCGTAGTTTTTGATTTGTTTTATTTTTTCAGTCTTTTCTTAGTTCATTGTATAAATTTTCAATTTTCTTACTAAAATGTCTTTACAAAACGTTTACCCTATACCTGTACGGTAGCTGTACGATGTTGCCACTGCCCTCCTTGAAATCGTTGAGTTTGTTAATCAAAACTTCGTTAAACTTTTACAGAACATGAAATAGATTATAAAACAAATTCGAAATTCAAAATTACGACTTCCAGGAGCGCATGTTTGAATGCAGAACTACGTTATTCAAAATTTGATGGCTCTAGGTACCGTTGTTTTATCACGAGGCAAGAAACATACATACATTTATACAGATTTTTCATTATTTAATTTCTTTGAATATAATACAGGACAATAATATTTAGTGGCAACAATTTGAAAAGAGGTACTCTGTTAATAGTGATCTAACGCAGAATGCCGTTTCGAGACTAATATCCTATTCAGGACTAACGTCCATTGACGAACTGCAGTGTTGAAAATATTTACTACGGTATCATTTCATCGAAAATTCTCATCATGGGGAGACTTTTCGTATTTAAAGAAATGTTTAATTATTCAAAGTAGAGCTGTGCTTTTATTTCACTGAATTACTTGCGCGTGAACCTTGCGAAAAATATTGTACTCAAGTAGCAATACATACATTTGCCAGAACGTCAAATCAATGAATTTAAAACAATGAACATTTAGAAGAAATTTCCTCCGATGAGTTAAATAACAGACATCTTTCATAAAACTAAGTGACGCAGAACGAATTTTGCAAACAGAGATTATGTATAAAATATTACTGAACACGCACAGAGTTTTCTAGATTATAATGTCTGGAATGAAAATTCTGATGGCGTAGCATTCATTTCTCTTTGTTTGAATAATTTCTGTGTTGAAAAAGTACGTCTGCAAAACGAATCAGATCAGTGTTTTTAAGGTACAAGGAAATTCTTACTGAATACGAAAATGCCACTTGGCTCGTTAATTTAATTTAATATTTTACTGCATATAATTATGTTTACTTATGCATGTAATAATGCTTCCATGATTTTTTATCAATGTCATATAATAATCATCAGTATGATATAAAATATTAATCAATGTGATATAAAATATTAATTATAATATAATGTTCTTTAATCTAGTAAAAATCTTTCATCATTAAGACTTGCTAAAGCTACGTGCTATGGATTTTAAAATTCGTAATATATTTTTTCATACGTATGATTTTTATTTTTAAAGTATGTTAAATCACTTAAATTGCCGAATAAAGGAATACGCTAAGTACATTAAGTAATTTATTGAGTTAAACTATAGCTAAAAAAATTTTTCTGATATTCAGTATCGCCATGGCGCTGTTAATCATTCTAATTTAAAAAAAAAAAACTTTTTTTTATGTTTCAGAAATTTTTTAAGGTGAGTTTTAAAAGATTAATGATTAATTTAAAAGATTTAAAAGTCTTTGGAATTTTTAAAGGCAATATTATAGTTGATTGAGAAAATATAGTTAATAATTTGCATACGTCTTAATTCAATAAAATTTAATTGTATCGCATGAAGATCGCAATACAAACTGAATGAAAAATTAATGGAATAAGCGAACACACATATTTCTCCATGTCTTTTGCTATCAGAACTTAATTCATAATTATTTAATTTACTTTAAATCATACTGCATAAGTGAACCTTTTTAGTTTGTTATCAATAAGATAACGAAACGTTTTAGTAAGTAAATGCTCTAAATTATTAGTACAACAACAAAGAAAATGGTGCATATATTAATTTATTACATACTAATTTTATATAGATAACAGATGATTTTATATATAATATAATTTCATGTAATATATATATAATATAAATATAATACAATTATTTATT
>KK120883.1:408618-421031 GCA_000611955.2 Stegodyphus mimosarum
AAAAACTAACTTTATTCAAAATCAATAGTCGGTAGAGCCTCCACGAGAGGTAATTATAGCGTGGACCCTCCGAGGCATACTTTCCATAAGTCTTTGTATGACAGCTAGTGGTATTTTCTTCCACTAGGCTTGGAGAAGACATAGAAGTTCCTTCACTCAGTTTGCACGGGTAGTGCACTCCTGAATTCGGCAATGCAACTCGTCCCAGAGGTTCTCGATAGGGTTCAGGTCTGAATTCTGGGCAGGCCAGTCCATTCGATGAACTCCATTGGCACCATACCAAGCCTTGGTTAACGTCGAAACATGACAAGTGGCATTGTCGTCCTGAAAGTAACAGGGGTCCAACCCGTAAAACTGCCACAACGTAGGAAGCACATTGTCATCCAAAATAATGCAGTAGGCATCGGATTGAGCTTACCGGGAATGGGGACTAAGAATCCCAGCCCTTACCAGGAGAAACACCCCAGACCATAATTCCCCCTCTGCCGAACTTGACTGTTCGCACAATGCATTCTGGCAGGAGACGTTCTCCAGGTAGACGCTCGACCCAGACCCTGCCATCCGAACGGTAAAGGGTGAACCTTGATTCGTCACTCCAAAAAACCCGTTTCCTCTGATCTACGGTCCAATTTCGATGTGCTTTGCACCACATTAACCGAGCAGCGCGATTGGACTTCGTGATCAAAGGATTATGGGCAGCAGCACTACCATGAAAACCAAGCAGATGTGCTTCCTTACGGATGGTATTCATTGAAACAATACTCCCGGATGCCTGTTGAAACTCCTCGCGGATGAGGGCCATCGGTTGGGTGCTGTTCTTCCGAATTTCTCTGGACAGCACTCGTCTGTCTCTATCTCCTAGTTTCTTTGGTCTGCCGACTCGGGGCACATCCCGACAATCACCGCTCACCTTCCACTTCTGAATCACATAGGCCACTGTCTATTTTGGGTACTTCAGATTGCTAGATATGTCCCTTAAGTATCGGCCACATTTGTGATACCCGATAATTATACCTTTCTCGAAATCAGAGAGCTCCGAACTGCGAGGCATCTTGCATGCGACTAAAGCCGATGATGTTTTCTACACGATATATACTGGCGGAGTCCGTAACGTACCTTAGGACCGCAGATATCGTCATTTGCATAGGTTTCCAAATGCTTATTGGTAGTCAGTGTATATTACTCAAGCACCAGTACTAAAATAAACGCAATGAGGCTAAATAAAACAGTTGAAACCAATATGTTGGATAAATATTATGTTAATGCATTACAATTCGTTGTATTTAATTACGGAAATAATGATATTTATATTATACCTTATTTCAGACATTATTTTATTCTAAACAATTATTTTTAGTTTAAAGAAACTTTCCTTTCCCTTCCAATTTCAATTTCCTGCCAGAATGTAAATTTAATGATATGTATGCAAATCTAAGTGAGTTGGAAGCAGTACCTAAGCAGCGGTTTTAAGAGTTCGCAGTAGGAGAGTTAGTTTTGAGTTTATGCCGCGTGGTTAATTTAGCAACTTTGCATAGTTAGTACTAGCCACTTTCTTTAGATTATATTGTTATTCTAAATGTTCGGCTTTGTTGTGTGCAGCCTATTTAGCGGTTTAGGTAAAGAAAAAGCCAGTCGTGTGGCCAGTCTTACTTTATTATGATTGTACATCTATTTTTCTGTTTAAGCTACTTAGCCACAAATGGAGGTTAAATTGTGATCCCCGAGTGAGTACATTTGCTCAGTTTAGCTAAAATAAAACAGTTTTTATAACCTTCTTTTGCATTATCTGTTCTTCAAGATCTAGCGAGAATTCGCTATTTAGTCTTTTAGTAGAGTCATGATCCCGAAACATACAAGAAGACGCTACACATACGCGGCATAAACTCAGAACTAAATCTCCTATTGCGAACTCTTAAAACTGGTGCTGAAGTACTGTTTCCAACTCACTTGGATTTGCATGAACGTCATTAAATTTACGTTCTGGCAGGAAATTGCAATCAGAAGGGAATAGAAAGTTTCTTTAAACTAAAAATAATTGGTTAGAATAAAATAAGGCCTTCACAATATTTATTTGAATGTTTGCATATACTGTTTCAATTTCAATAGTTGAAATCTTTCAGTGCGAATTATCCGTTGATTGCGTGGAAAAAAAATCTGAATTATTTTCAATTGAAACTGCAATATGATATAAGCCTTCTTATAAAATCAAATAAAACTGCCTTTTTTTTGCGAGAGTAGTATTCTAATGCACTTTTGATATTTCAGAATTATGCAAACTAAGACACTGTTTATATGAACTAAGTAAACAAGGAACTTTGAATAAGGCTTGGTTAGCGTTCACAGAAAAAAAATCATAAAATAGAAATGATCCATTTTTACGCAAATTATTTTGAAAATGTTGCTAGTTTTTAATATGCTTAGAGCAAATGTAGTTTCAAAATTTCAGTTTCAACACTTTTTTTACCTAAATTGTATAACGGACACCGTATGCATCTATAATGAACAAAATAAAAGTTTCATTATTATGCAGAATCCAGAAAGGTTGAGTCCAGTGACTTCTCTTCCATCGTTAAGTTAAGTTAGCAGTAGAGTCCTATGTACACAAAATGCCATAAATTTACTTAGGATGCTCAACACTTTTTAACAATTTATTGCAATCACCTATGTTTCCGTTTTCAGTTTTTAGTTGACTTATAAAAGATCTTTTTACTAACTCTTGAAGTATTGTGATGCGGATTCATAAACATAGATATATAATCTTGCGGGAAAAGAATTCACACCTCACTATTTTCACATGCAAATACATTGTTATCGATTGCTCACATTATTGTAGATTGTGTACGCATTTATTTATTTTTACAAATGCCAGACATTTGGTCATTAAGCCATTAGTCTTGAGATTTTGCTTCCCAATACTTAAGGACAATAGAATTAAAAAATAATAGCGCAGCGCATTCGTCAATGTGCTCCTTATACATAGACTGTCCAGAGTTCCAAAGAGTATAGACAGAAGGGTCCTTAAGTCGAATTTTAAAAAGATGGGCATTCAGGCAATCGTGCCTAGTCAAAAGAAGAAATAACCTCATGCCTACAGGACGAGAAAAATCTGGAATAACTGGCTTTGAACTAGTAACACACTCCCAAGCCTTTCCCTCAACTTCATTCGATTGGTAGAAAGCAAACCTTCCCTTAAATTCTAATTTAATTAGGAGTTTTTCAGAATTAAAAGTCATGGTTATTAGTAATATGTAGAATAGTCTTTCCTTTGTTTTCCAGGAAATTGGCTCTTTCATTTCCCTCGATGTCACAATAAGCAGGAATCTACTGCAAGACAAGTGGCTCAGCCAAAGAGTTGAGAATCTTCCTACATTCGAAAATTCGTTCGGAAGTGCAAAATTTATTGTTGGAAATAGGCTGCAAAGCGGCTTTGCTATCGGACGAACCTGACGGAAATTACTCTTCCGAGCGCTTAATTGATTCAAAGCAATAAACATAGCCTCAACTTTAACATCAAAATTGGTAGTATCTCTTCCCAATGCTTTGTGAAGTACAAAATGGTTACAATGTATTCCTGCACCAGCTCCAGTACCTCGCTCAGTTATGGATCCATTGGTTAAGTATGAGTCCAGAGGTTACTGGGATATCTTCTCTCAATAGTTTCATAAGTAGTGGCTCTGATCTGAGCAGTGAACATCTCTGTCTTGTCAATTTTCTCGTCAAGGTATACACGGAAATCACCGTATTCTAGAAGACACAAAGGTTCGTCATTGCATTCATTTCTCGAATAAGGTCTATGTCTTCTGCTAATTTATAACTAATTTGATTGCAACCCACTTGTGCCTTTAAATTTCTGTCATTGTTAGAATTGTAATTTATCCAATATTTATTATTTGGGAGCCAGCAAAGTTTTTGAAACAAAATTGCAACATTTTTACGAATGTCATGCAACGAGGCAACTCTCTGATAGATTTAGCTTTAACCAGGGTGCACCACAAAGAGGTCTGTCACATACGATTGTTTACTTATTTTTTTAATTTCATTCGTAAAGTAAATGCTAAATTAGAAATGTATTAAAATTAGGAACATACTAAATTTTGATAAAAATTGGAAATAAATAACAAATTTAACTAGGCAGAGTAATACTCATTCTTATGTAATATGAATTCGTTAAATTAAAAGTCTCTAATTTATCAATTAATCAAGCAAACTTTTAACTTACGCTGCAATTAATGCCTGGGACTTACTGGTGAAATGTTTCTTTCGGTATCTAGTGTCCTCTAATAATTTACTGGCGCCTGATTTAACCATTGCAATGCACGATCATATCGGGTTAAGATCATATCGGGAACAACGCTTTTAGATCCCATCTTTTTTTTTTTGTGTGTATATACATGTACCACTATTCTTATTAACTTGATAAAACACATTATTGAATAATAGGACAGAAAATGTATTGTGAATACCACATGTGTCCGCAAAATGGCCATCTGTTTTGTATAACCTATTAAATTATATACACTTTTGCTAAAAAAATTATTTCTTAGAACTACTTTAACTTAATTAACAGATGCCTCAAAGTAAGTTTAAAAGGACATAAAAAATTGCAAATTTAGAAATGAAATATTCCGGTCAACTTTTTGTCGTGCAGAAGTCAAACTTCTTATAATTTATTTTTTTCATAACGAGCTTAAAACTTTCCCAAATATAATTGTAGGAAACAGGAGATCACATGAAAAGTTAGATTTCGTTATTTGTCAAAAATAATTTCTTTTTTCAATTTTACATTGCCAAAACATGAATATTTTCATCGTCTAAAATACTTCTGAAATTGGAAGTATATGACTAGGACCAACGATTTTGAAAATAAAGGTCGAGTAAAATAATGATTTTGGTACTGACGATTGCAATGAAAAAGGAAGGTGCATAACTAGATATCATAGCAGTACCCTATACAAAATTTCAGCGTTCTACGGATAATCGTTTTTGAGTAATGCGAGATACATGCATATGGATAGGTGAACGTACAGACGTCGCAAAAAAGTCCCTCTTGAAACCGTTTTGCAGTGCGTTTTTAAGAAAAGAGTCCTTTATTCCACCCGAATATACTTAATATATAGACAGTAGCAAGTAAAATCTTCAGTGAAAATTTTCCTGTTATTAGCTTTCAAATGTTTATTTACAATCGGGAAACAAAAATAATAGAATATATGTATGAAAATGCGAGCGTAAGTTAAATTATCGGCTATGGATATAATAAAGTACTGTAAAAATAATAAAAGCTTCAAATTTACAAAATATGACGAAATATGTTGAAAACTCATCTCGCAATTTGAATATTTAGGTTTTGATCATAAACTAAACAAATCGGAAAAGCCGAAGTGAAACAAAGAGGAAGCAAAACGCATTTAAAAGCCAAATTTCTTGTGGCTATTAAGAATTCGGTGTTTGATATTTAAAAATCGTGATGACAGGTAGGAAATGTCTTTCTCATTCCGGCTTGAAAGTATAGATATATTTGCAAGCTGTCTTCTTTAAATAAGGTAATAAATAATAATGTCCTTTAATTACGGTGCTATGTCTCATAAAACATCAATGCAGAAGAAGCACAGTGGAGAATATTATTCTTAATAATAATTCCAAGAGAAAAATATTCTGGCCCAGATGACGACGTTGAAAAACTGCCGTAGTATCAAGCTCCCATTACGGCTCCAAATGCAAATTAGAAAATCTAGTAACAAACATCCAATCCGAGACAACTTATTTAAGGCGAAATTCGACCCGAAAGAAAATGGCGGCATTCAAAGTGATGAACGGTTTTCATCGCGACTAAAAATAGACGCCACTCAAAAGTTAACCTAATAAGAAACAAATTTTTTGACGCCAAAGAGCAAGGTGTGTCGTTTGATTAATGACTGACGTTTACAATGAGAAACAAATTGCATTTTTCTAAATTTGTTCCCGGCATGAAGCCAAGCGAATATTAATGTGAAAAATCTAAATGCGGATGCACTTTGCTTAATAAATGTTGAGAGCTGCTGCTGATGGGGAAAAAATACGAGGTTGGAGTGCAGCTAATTTTGTTCTCTTTTCCTCGAATTTTCTATTCAGTGATGTTCGTTCCATCTATTTTTTTCTTCTTCGATGTTGCTCTTGAAGGTGCCATTTTGTAGTACATCACCATACAATAGTGATTTAATTTATATACTCGATTGAGTAAACGAAATGGTTCGTTAACTGTTATTTACGTTCACAAGCATTCCGATTTCAACAGTTTGTCTTCATTTTTCTTTTTCATCAGTTAGCATTTTATACCTCCGCTTAAACATGTCTTTTTAATGAATTCTGAATTCTTACTCGTCCGTCGTCCATATTGCTCCTCTTGATAAAAGAAACTTTTTTAAACTAAAACAGAACTTAAAAGTGTTAATTATAAAATTGCTTTCTTTTACTTAGATTTAAACATATCTTGCAGTTGTTCAATTACTGATCAGAAAATCATACATTTGCCATTAAGAGATGTAGTATTCCATTATATGTTTGAACGGAAATGCATATTAGAATTAAAATCATCGTGATCTTGTATATTTTTTCCTAAATGATTAACAATTAAGGCAAAGAGACAGAATTTTCAGTTTCGATCAGACAATACTTAAACCAATAAATTTTAATTATCTCTTATATTAAACTTTTGGAAGGCGACGTAGAGTTGTTTATTCAATTTTTTATAATAAAATATAGTCTTTGGACATTTTAAGAGTTAGAGATTTAATACCTTTAATTGGAAGAGATTTTTCTAAACATTTAATTAAATATCTACCATTTTGAGTCAGGTTACGTGCTGAATTTATTTGATAACTGTGGAAAAATTTATTATTCCAGTTGTCAGTTCCCTAGTACTGTGTACTGACGAACTGGCATAGTACACTGCACTAACTCCTCAGCACTGAGTAGTGAAGAACTAATAAATGATTAATATGACATTACTAGGGGCATGTCATTGGAATCCTTGCATTCCGCGAATTTTGTAAACTATTCGAGCCTGGAAAATTCTGTCTTTACGCTTATCTCTTTCCTAACTTAACCAGAAAAAATTGTCAGGACTGAGTGTTCGGTGCATATTCTTGGCAAACATATTCGTGAAAGTAACTAAATCCTGATCTTGACCAGGGAGCTGAATGCAGCTATGTTCTGTGGTAGAATACTGTGATTAAGTGGTAGAAGAACTGCACTTTAGAGGAATTTAAAATCCTCTTGTATTAAACCACAATTATATACAGCCACTTCCCAACTCGGGAGGAATACAGAAAATAATGACCGCCACTTGGGTCTAAACTGAACAATCAGATAATTTAAACTAAAATTAAATAGAACTTAAGTAGTCGTTGCTCACAGAGCTATAAACGCGAGGTCGGCCTCTATGCTAAATGGTGCGTAGCAAGATTTAACTGATACTGTCGCACTTAGAAGTACTTCAATAAGTAATAACGTAACAGCGCTACGACTTAGAATTTAAATACTAGCTGGTCAGGCAAACATTGAGCAGAGTAACAGTGGCCTGAGACTAAAAGCTCTCTCACACTGAAAGGTTCCTACCTTTCGTTTAAATAGAACTTCTCTCCACTTCAAATTAACATAAAGCTGAAATGCGCGCTTATTCTAACGGGAAGTTGAAATAAGAACAGATAGAAAAAGTCAAATTAAAATAAAACTTTGTTAGTTTAACTAAAACCTTACAAAATCATTAAACGTTTTAGCTCAAAACACTGGGTAGATTACATTTATTGATATCCAATAAAAGTGCAAATTAAAATTTGCCGCCCTTTTTCACAGAAATATGATATGATAATCATTTCGCCTCCCTTAAATTTGGTATTCCACGTGCTGCACACCATCTTGCCCTTCCCCGTTAGGATTGGACTTGAATTTAGTATTCCATATTTGATATATATGTATGTTCAGCAAATCTCTCACTTCTACATTTGCTTCTAACACTTGCGTTAAATCAGTTGTAGAGTCATTAGAATATTTTAAAGCAGAAGACATGAAAAAAGAGCAATGCTCTCGCTGGGACTCGAACCTGGACCTTTCGAATAAGCCCCGAGTGTGCTACCGTTACACCACAAAGGCATGCAGAAAGGAAGGAGAAAATAACTTACATAGTTTTAAATAATTTTGGGAAGTGGACATTATTTTTTCGAAGTGCAAAGAGAAAATTCAAGAATTTTAATCATGTATTTTATTTACTAAATTTCATTTGTGTCTTCGTAATAAAGGATTAAGGTTAAATTTAATTGATTCTTAACTTACTACTCATTTAATATTCTTATACTACAGATATTCTATCGTCTTTCTACTTAAACGTGAAGTCTTGAAACTAATGAATGGAAACAAGATTAAAACTAAAGTAAAACTATAATTCAGGTACGATTTGTAGAGATTTGTAGAAAAGAAAGGAATAAATTTATCATTTTTAATTATTTTTTGTCCTAGTTTAGTTTATTTTTTTTATCTTTACAATTCTGATTACAATATCCGTTTTTTCTTCAGCTATTTCTTCAACCATGTTTCACAAAATCAGGTTTCAAACGACAGAAATTTTTAAATCACATTCACTTCTTAATAAAGTGTAAATGTAACATATTGATCCCCAACTTCATTCAGATTAAATTCGATCAAAAATCTTCTAATCTTAAACTTTAGTTATTAGGCAATGATCTTAGAGGGTGGCAAATACAGAAAAAAAATTACCCCGTTTTCTATCCAAGTGAACAAAATATGTCATAAATAAAATAAATTTAGCAACTGAAATTTTTTTGGCAAACAATTTTCAACCTAACAACTTTGACACATATGTCCCAGCTGTAGTTAATGGTAGAATACATGTCCCACACGTAGCGATCGAATAACTATAAGCACACCTATTATTCTGGAAAACTTTATTATATGAAATAAATTTTACGTGGTATGGTACAGAATAAAGCATTTTTTGCATTAACCAAACATTACATATTGGGCATTTCATATGTGTTGTTTTCTCTTTCCATTTGTGTACAACGAGCACAACGGCGCTTTGATCTTCCAACTATTGGAAGATTATACCCAACATTATAATATTGTAAGTACTTTTTAACCAAGCAGTAATTTTAAACGTTTAGTGGGACATATATATGTCTCGTTAGTAGTCAAAGGCGATAATCAAACAATTGAAGAAATGCTGTTAGTAACATTGAATTGTCAAGCATGACGAGAGCAGATTATAAAGCTGCTTCTTTACTATTCAGCATTATAAAATGAGAGGCAAATGAATAAGTAAACTGCATGAAGAAAGACTATAAGCTTTGCTCTTTAATATAGTATATTTGTTTAAATTTAATTACATACTTCCAATTCATCTTTATATCGTATTTAATCAAACAACTAAAGAAAATTCTTAATATCTATTGTATTTAAAATGAGATGTAAGCATTTCTTTCATAATTTTTGCTAATTTGTGCGAATGTCATAGAACCAAATGTATAATAATATAGCCTGAACTTACAGGATAGCAAAATTTTATGAGTGTTATCCTGTACAGTGGAATGCTAGAAAAGAAACTGAAAATAATTATGATTCATCTGTTCTCAACAAAAACTTCACTTTATAAAGTTTGGTGATTTTTTGAATGATTTATCAAGTTAAAAGATTGCAAATGTGAAGTGTTTTCTACATATAGTTCTGATAACTGAAGCGTGCTTCTGAAAAGAACCATTCAGATATTAAAACTCGCTCCTTATCTCTGGAAACCGCATTCCGTTATCGACATTTCTACTAAATTTCTGACTACGCTTCCCATTTTCAGACATCACGGCCGTGCATGGCGAAAAGAGAGAAAAAATTCGTCCACCACAAATCATCCACGAAATATGCTGTACGCGGATAAAACAATTTTGCAAGATTCAGCAGAATCCCTTTATGCATCTAGGACCTGATCAGACCTCTAGATAATGGAAACAAAACCCTCCCTGAAGACCACTCGTGTGGAGATGTCTTCCCGCTGCTTCAACCCTTTTATTATGAAGGAAAAGACACGGGAATGAGATAAGAAGACAGAAAAAGTTCCCCTTCGTCAAGTCAGCTGGCGTTAAACAAAGCAATCTCATTAGACAGAAGGTGATCAACTAAAACTCACATGCGCTCCGAATTAATTGCCTCAGTTACGCCACGACCATTGCCATAGGGCCATAAAACGATACTCTTTGTAGTAAATACGCCAATACTTTCTCAAATGGAAATGACCAAATCAGCAAATTGAGTTTTCTTTCACGGATCAACAACTCTGCAGATGGGCATTCTTTATACCAGTTTCCTAATCCCCGTGGATCGCGTTATCTTTCCAGAAAATTCTCTGATATGTTTTCAAGTACATTGCGTTTGACATAAAAATTTTAATAAGGGAGGAAAATTTGTCATGTTAATGTTTAGTTTCACTTTAAAATTGCGAAATCAATTAACATAAATATATGAATTTTCGGATTTGAACCACTGTACTTAATTAAAGGACTTTCTAAAGAAACACGTTTGTATATACAAGGTTGTAAAAAAAAATTTCTCCCATATATGAAACCCTAGCGGCCTATGTGCTCAACCAATCGAAATGAAATTTCAGATATTGTTATTTGAATATATGCGCTCCAGATTGTGATTATTTAAAGCAATAAATCTCTTATGATTACACTTTGAAACTTTCGAAGAGCAACACACACATTTTTGTTGCTCCGCTAGGGGTTCATATATAGAATTGTTTTATGACCACTCTGTATATTATCCATCGATTTGTTAGTCGCTCGAAAGATTAAAAACCTTAAGAGAGCAGACTTTGTACCATACGCTAAATAATAACAGTAACGATTTGTTCGAAAATACTTTTTAGTAAGTAAAAAAAACCACAGTTTGCAACTTCCTAAAAATACATTTAATTATTTCAATATAACGTTATGAAAAACTACGAAAATGGAATTGAATGACTTATGAAAATGAAATTTTGAGGGCATGATTCACTTAAATTCGGATAACTTTGTTTCTGCACCTTTGATTTATATGAAAAATGTACTGAAATAATTAATTTTTAATATATTTCCCTTTTATATAAACTTAATGCAAAATTTAGTTGTAAGTTTATAAGGTATTTTCTCCTACCCTTCCGCATGCCTTCGTCGTGTAATTGGAAGCATATTCGAAAGGTTCAAGCTTCGAGTCCCGGCCAATTCAGCGCACATTTTTCACGTCATCTGCTTCAAAATAACCTAATGACCCTGCAGTGGCACCCGAACTAAAAGCTGTCTTGACGATAATTCGTCACCACCAGAATTTGGTGATTGGGTCCCCTCATTCCTAGTCGCCCTTTAAAAGGGGGGTAGATAAGATATTTTCTCCCTCCTTTCCTCATGCCTTCGTGGTGTAACTGAGTTCTAGTAGATGTTGTAGGTGTAATTTTGTGCTGTTTAGTGTTCGAGTCTTGAGCGATGCGGATTTTTTACGTCTCCTGCTTCAAAATAATCTAATGACACTACAAGTTATTTATTTTCTCATCTTTTAAGTGAATCTAATTGTAAATTGTAGCTATGTGACTCGTTTTCATGATTCTTTTATCCAATTTACGATGTCGCCTACAAACACATTTCTTAGACTTTAGAGTTCACGTGTGAGTTTTTTACAAAGGTCTTTCAGCTGATGCATGCATTTACTGGAATATTTATTTTGTTGTAGCTATTGACTTTATGTATCGGTTACAAATAAGTTACATTAAAATAAATTGTGTATATTTGTAGTTAGGCACATTATTTTCAGAAAACTGCTGTCTACAAATAACCAAACTTGAAGTTCTGCTGTTATCGTTGCGGCCATTAATTCTTTCATATATGCAAAAAATCATATGCTGAAGCAATTAATTTTTGTGGATCATCAATTTGAGAATACGCGAATACTACTAGTCCTTAGAATGGCAGATCTACTTTGCAAGAAAAAAGATTATTACTGTCTTAAAAAGAGAACAATTCGTTATATATAATAAAGTGGAATGCACATCTACACTCACGTTTGTGAAAATTGCAACACCATGAAGGACTTACGCGAGTGAGCTGAAATTTTCAGGAAATGCAAAGTAGCGCATGATATGCAAATGATTAGAATTGCAAATCCGTAGCGCATGCGTATGCTGAGCAGCGCCCTCTGAACGGCTGATGGATCCGAATAAATAGACGGCTGTAGCGAGGCGTGTATGGTTATCGGTGGTTATCTGCTAGTGGTAAACGTTAACTCAATCTGTACTTATGCCTCGTCGACGAAAGAGAGCGAGATTTGAACAACTTACAGAGTTTGAACGAGGGAGAATCATCGGCCTTCGTGAAGCTGGATTGTCGTATCGTGCAGTAGCC
>KK120883.1:422684-474487 GCA_000611955.2 Stegodyphus mimosarum
TTAGATTTGGAATGGAACTGATTTATTACATGATTCAATATCGGAAAGGCTTAACATTGAAAGTTGAATCTGTAATAGAATTAAGATCTAAACTGTTAAAATCTGTCAAACTATTTAACGCAATGTCATCTGTTATTTTTGGAAATTTTAACAGAGACTGGATTCTTAATTTTGATTCAGCTTCGAACAGCTGTCTAATGCTTATATTATACTGACTTCCTGATAATTGCCTATACAAACCAAATCGAGACTCCAAATTATCAGTCTGAAATTTGCCAGGCAATATGTAATTAAGATTTAGTTCAGAAGTACAATATGATGTTACTTCAAGCAATGAATAGGTACTTAATTTTAATGCAGAATGAGTTTCTTTAGTGAAGATGCCCGTATCACAATTGAATTTTTCCCAACGCTCTAACCAATCTAAAAAATAATGTAAAAATATTTTTTTCTCATCATTTTCCGAATTTGTTAGCGGGTTTTGATATACATTGTTTAAACACATGCCTTTGTTAGGCGATTTAACGTTAACTATATTCCACCATATTACAAATATTTTAATAAAATCAGATGTGTCGTGGAAATGTGCAATATTATTTTGTTTACCTATTTCTAAAAGGCCATTCTTTACATAATCACTGAAAACTTGTAACACAAGTTTAACATTTTGTTTCTCAAGATTGGAGGGATTTAATGCTTTATATGATAAATTAAAACCATATTTTACCAAGGAGTTATATTCAAGTTTATGCATTTTTTTAAGTGCATTCCATGATGCTGTTTTCAAAGAGGTTTGATTAATATCATTAAATGATGGGAAATACATACATTTTTCACCTTTTTGATTGACCCAGTTGTTACGAACACATTTCAATAAGTGAACAGTATCAACTAAATAAAAAAGAGGTCTAGAATTGCCACAGGGGTGAGGATATACGATTCGTATTTGGGGAGGTGAAACAAATAATGACATACATTTTCTGTTAATAGAATTATTATCCGTTACGACACATATTACAAAAAAACCAATAATAATTTTTTTTACAATTTCATGTATTATTTCAGCATTTATTTTATTGGTTGGCAATATATGAATGACATCTTTGTATTTTGATAGCAAACTGCTAATCATAAATACATGGGCACTGTTTGCCAAATTTTTATTATCATAAGACAAACCACGAATGTTACCGCCCTTATAATCTAAATGCTGTTTTAGATGTATCTCGTCAATCATCAAAATTACTTTTTTATCATTATCTTCCAAAAGATTAAATTTGTGTCTTGCATACATTAAAAAATTAGAATTCAATGTTTCGGCATCTGGTTTCACATCATACGACAAATTGTAGAGGGATGTGGTAATATAATATTTTTACTATTACGAACAAAATTATACGCATGTGGAGCCATGTTAAAAAAGAGAGCAGAAAATATCATCAGGTCAGAAGAATACCTGAGACCATTCTTATTTAAAAAACACAATGATAATTGCTCCTCAATAAATTTTAGTTGCTGTTTTAACATTTCATTACCATCACATTTCATCATTTTTTTTAGTAAATAGATAACAGTTTTCATAATATCTGTTGCATCGCTTTTCTTTACACATACACTTTTAATTAAAGCCTCAAAAATGTTGTTAAGGGTGTCTATGTGGCTTATATTTAAAGGAAAAGAGTACGTACCTAAATTATATACTTGAGTCTCATATATGTATGCACTTGTAGAAAGTTTATCATCTATTACAAGTGAACATTCTATCACTGGAGCTGTATCTGTTATAATTTTTGCAAAAATTATATGGTCAGTTTTTCTAAAAACAGTCCACACTGAAGTGTCAATATATTCTATTTTTGCATGTAAATCATCCAGCGAGGAAAACATTCTTTTAGAGTCATAGTTCTTTTGTTCTGCAGCACTCTTCTGTAAAGCCAATTTCAAATAATCCTCCTCATGGCGTTTCCTTCTGTCATCTGGACCTTCCCTTGGTGTCTTGGAATTCGATGATAAATATCCTGGCAAATTGGGAAATTTAGATGGCACTCTCCCTTTTATTAGCCTTGGATTTTTATAGGGAACTGTTATTCGACAACCTGTTCGCTGATCGAAGGCGCTATTGTTGTATTCAAAATCACAGTCATTAAAATGTAGTTCACAAACCTATGGGAAAATACAAAAATTATTTATTAATTTAATATTAAAAAACATGTTTAATGTGATATTTTGTTTAATGTAAAATAACATAGATATGCCTGAAGAATTTTCGTTATTCGCAGATTGGAAGTTTTATTCACATAGTAGTAAAATATAATTAATTGAATTTGTTTTAATACGACTAAAACATATAGTTAAGTAGGAACAGCTTCCGTATAGGTCATTTTTTCCTTGGTAACCAAATATGGTCGCTCACACTACACACAGCGAGAAACATACAAATTATTTTTAGTAGTATATATGTAAATTATATAGTCATTTTTAATTCCATTTAAAGTTAAATTAGTAATTATTACACCAGATGTAAAATTACATCTGGTGTAATTATACACATCATATAAAAATTCATATAAAATGAAAATATACATGAAACCTGATCATATTTAGATTTAGATAAATAATGGAATGTTATAAATAATTAACATACCTTGCTATGAGGAGTAACCACAAAATTATCTCTTCGTATGGCGCGTAGCCATTTAGCTGAATCTTGATTAGCTTATAACTATTTTTAATTAATTACCAGTCCTGGAACAAAATAACAACCGAACCAAAGCGCGCGAACACGAGTGAAGCAAGTTAACGCCGCTCGAAAACGGGTTTGGAGTCTCGGTGGTTAGATCCACCTGTGTGACGTCACAAGCTTTCACGGGAGGGAGTGGAGAGGCCTTCAGTCTCGATGGTTACGACTGTGGTCAATAGCTACAGGTGTTTCATTGTGTGCTTCATCAATTCGTAGACGTCTGCTGCAGTGTGGACTGCGCGCACGGACTCCTTTATACAGGATCCCCCTAACGCACACCCATCGCCGCCTGCGGCTACAATGGGCCAATCAGCATAGAGACTGGCGTGCTGATTGGCAGCATGTCGTGTTTTCTGACGAATCCCGCTTTAATTTGTGGTACCATGATGGCCGCATTCGTGTCAGACGCTATGCCGGTGAACGCCACCTTCCGGAGTGCATTATCGAACGCCACAGTGGACGAACACCCGGAGTTATGGTCTGGGGCGCCATAGCATATCATAGACGATCTCAATTGCTACGAATTGTGGGCAATCTGAACAGCAACCGGTATATCCGTGAAGTTCTACAGCCCGAAGCTGTTCCCTTCCTTCAAAGCTTGCCAGGCGCTGTATTTCAACAGGACAATGCCCGCCCTCATACTGCTCGGATTGTTAAATCCTTCTTTGCAGCGCAGCAGGTACAGCTTCTTCCTTGGCCTGCGTGTTCCCCGGATATGTCGCCAATTGAACATGTGTGGGATGTCATTGGTCGGCGTCTTGCTCGTGATCCTCGTCCTGTTGCGTCTGCAGACGAACTTTGGGTACGCGTACAAACGATATGGAATGCTCTTCCTCAGTCAGACATTCAAACTTTGTTTGACTCCATGCCACGTCGTGTAGCAGCACTTATTGCGGCGCGTGGTGGCCACACAAAATACTGATTCTGATCTCTTGTTCTTGTTTGTTTGCTTTGAACATTTAATCATTTATTTGTACCACTACCACTCAACTGTGTATTAAATTGCATTCAATTATGACGATTCCTTCTTGGTGTTGCAATTTTCACAAACGTGAGTGTATAAGCATCAGATTCAGTTAAACTGTCGGCCCACCAGGTCTGGGCGGTAATATCACTGAAATCTGGTAACTCCGATCTGGTTCCAATTTCAGACGAACGAACTGGCTGCACGGACGTTTTCGTAGTATACGAGCCAGTTTCCCTTAGGAAATTCTCCACGAAGATATCTATCTCTCCCCCTTAGTCAGATAGATCTGGTGTGCTCGCTATAATCATCTAAACCAAACCAAACCACCAGTTACAGTGTCGATGACTCATTGTATTATAAGTTCTCTGCGAGGAGATAGAAGATTGCACATTCCTAGATTCACGACTCTCAACCGTAGTTATAAATAATTTAATTGAAAAAGGTATTTCAGGAATCAGGTAACACCAACAGCTTTAAAAGTTTACAAACTGCAAATAAAGTTTATAGCAATTGTATAAGGGGAAAATTATGTATTTAAATTATATAAATAAGAGAACGATTAGACCATATTTAAGTTATTAGTATTTAACAGACTATTGCATATATATAGACATTTTCCTGAAATGTCCTTCCGTCAGATTAAATGGAATTACAGTTTTAGTTTTAAGGTTATTTAGCTATTCCGTTTCCATTTAATTGTCTTTATGTTTCGAATTTCAATATGCTTTAAATATTTATAATATTTGTTCTTTTGTTATGGTGGATTAAACGAACTTAATGTTATGAAGTTTTACTTGTTTATTTTATCTTTCCTGAAAATTAATATGTTGTTAATATTACAAAAACTTGCGAATGAAACAAAAGACCACATTTTGTTACGTTGTTTATTGATCTTAATTTGCTGCTCAAAATTTAATTCAAGATATGCAAAGGAAAATCTCCAAGGTTCCAAGATTAGGTCAGGTTAATTGATTAAAGCAAACCAACAAGAGAGCTATCTGACTACAACAAGAGATACCTTCGTAGAAGACTTCTGAAGGGAAATTAACTCAGAGTCATGAGGAAAATTAAGTAGAGCCACATGAGGAAAACCACGTAGAACACCTATGCAGCCAACACTTTTGCCGGGATTTGAACCCATGTCTAACTACCTATACTTAGCGATCTTACCATTCAACTGCTGGTGACGTTAAAAGGCTCTTCAAATGTCAACTAGAAACACTGTGGTTTACTAAGCATGAGACAGAAGAAATGCTTATTGTTCTGTAGCAGTAAATCGCATTTGCGGTAACAAGAATTTAAAACGTTGTTTTTCATCCGAGTACAATATATAATTGGAATTGAATCCATAAACCAAATATTAAGTCATTTTCTTACTAATTCCTCTAATCTGAATCAGATCAGCTCGATAAGCTCATTCGCCTTCATGACTTCCAACACCAAATTAGGTCTCTTCATCAGGTCTTCAGATACCAAGGCAGCACAACTAAATGGATGTTGCGCAGTGTCTTGATGGGTTTTTACATTTGGTACAAGCTGAGAAAGTTTTAGTATCAAGGGAAAATTTGAGGGTTCTTTAATTTCTTGAAGTCAGCAGAGCCAGAGCTGTTTATTCTTCTCGACACCCTTGAAACCAATGGTAGTGCCAGAACCTTGCATTACGATACCATAAATGTGTCGGTAGTTGTCTCCAAAAAGTGTTACGTAAAGCCTTTCTTCCCGAGTGTAGCTCAAAGTTTAACAGCTCAGTTTCATTAAGATATGTAATTTAAGTAACCCCAATTTAATTCCGATAAGTAAAAAACAATATGCAGATAGTAAATAGTAAAAACAAAAGCATGCACCACTCAGGCAGTAGTGGCATTCATTAAGAAATGACATCCTTCAGATGCTTAGCAAGATATGCTATATGCATTTTCATCTGTTTCTGAGTCGAAAGAGAAGATTTAATTTAGTCACTAATCATCCTGCCTAGCGACTAATGCTCTGTAATAAACTAGAAAGTTGCAAACAAAGGTATCCAGTAGGTTTTGAGGTATCAAGTGCCACTTTTGCATTCATGGTATCCTGATCACTTGAAGTAACATATGAGGGAATTGGTTCTCTCCATCATTTCACTTTAGAACATCTCATGCATGCTGAATACGGTTTAAACTACGTGAGTAGAAAGCCTTGCACGTGCTTAGTATCCTTTCCCTTCGTGAATTAATCTGTTATGCCAGGTATATATGAGTATGCGTAGCCATCTATAATTCAAGTTTCACTTTACTCCTAGCTTTTAGAATTTCCCCATCCAAAGCATTGCTGAGGTGCACATAAACGCAGCTTGATGCCACTTCAGCTACGATGCAATTATCAGCATAACGCTCAGTTTTAATGGCGTTAGTAAGCTCTAACCTTACCTAAATGTCTGCAGATAACAGAACGTATTGAATAACTAAGGTGTAAATAATTCAATCAGAATATTGTGTACTGAGTACTAAAGAAACATTTTATTGGATAGTGCGAAAGAAATTTATTTCAATATAAAATTTATGTTAATCCAGTCAATAAATGAGTATGACCAATGCTTGTGTTACTGGTAACAGGTCCACAAGAGGATCTAACGCTTCGGATATCTAGATTAAATTTCTGACAAAAATGGGAAGAAAATCTAGCAAAAAAATAATAATAAAAAAGTGAATATGACTTCTGGATCACTCCTTATTAATGACTGAAATGAGAGAAATTTGAATTGTAATGATGTTTACATCTGGTCAAATGCAAACATTTTATCAATCAAAAGTCGTCCTTATTTCTATGAATTTAAATGGAGATAAATTTCTCATTCAATTAATTCAGTTCTTATTTCGCGGCAAGGCAAAAACACACAGAAGCACAAAACATCATCGTTAAAATTTGAAAAAATAAAAAAAATAAAACACCAAATACAGTTAAAACAATTAAAAAACAATTTTTACAATTAAAATTAGAGTTCTTACCCAAAAACAAGTAATTCGGCCAGCGGCCAAGAAGGCATATTTTCAGTGCACAAAACTGAAAGCTTACCATTGGTCCCACTCGGTAAGAAGAAATGAAGGTGCAGAAACTGACTTAATTCCCTATTCTGTTAACTTTGAAATGTAAACATATACGGCTGCTCCATTAGGCTTAGCCGCACTTAAATAACTCTTACAGTTTTTATCGTTCTACAGCTATTGCATGCAGATTAGCTAAAGTCATAAAAACCTTAACCGAAACATAAGAACAACATAATTCAATCGTTTTTATAGCAAAAGATGCACAATTTAGTGACATATAAGAATAAAAAAAATGAGTTCACTGATCCGAGTAATAGAGTAGGCATATATAGTACTTTTGGTGTGGCCGATTATAACTGAAAAGGGAAGTGCACAACTACATCAGGCCTATATACAAAATTTCAATGAACTGAGGCTACTCGTTTTTGAGCTATGCGAGATACATATATACGTACAGACATCACGAAAGTGAAATATCTTCTGAATCCATTTTATAATCCGTTTTGGTGAAAAATGTCCTTTGTTCTGTCCTAACGTACAGATGTCACTGAAAACCATCGTTAAATTGCATTGGATAGCGATCAAAATGGATGTTTCCCTTGAAATATGACACCCGAAATTTTTTGTGATTACAATACTTCCTTTGCTTCGAACAAGAAAATAATAAGTCATATCAAGTAATGAATGTCATTACACAAATCTATTAAATAAATAATGATATGTGAAGTATTATTAGAAATAGCGTTGAATGCTTATAGGAAACACGTTTTAAGCTGCTGAAGAAAACTGCATTTTATTATTTTATCAGATACAAATTCCGAAATCCAGAATTAGCCTTAATTTTTTCCTAACCAATATCATCTTTTAACATCTAAAACCTTTCCATAAAAAGCTGAAAAGAAGAAGAAAGCTCTAAAATATAACTACACGCTTTGGTTTTCTACTATTGTATGCGTTACGTGAAAAGTTAATGAACGTCAGGGAAATTCAGATAAATTTATTTCGTCTTGATTACTTTTTCTTGCATGTTGAAATCGAATTAAAGTAAGTAAATCGCTATTCTCTTGATTTCAGATATTATCAGGGATTTTCGACATGATTTTGAAATATAATCTCTTTGAATGAAATCGAGAATCAACGATATTTCTTGTGTTCTGAAGAGAATTTGTTAAATATTCGAATTCCCTTAGAGCTACTTATATTGTTCTGTATTGTTATTATTTATTATATTGTTGCTGCCTACGGGTTGGTAAGAGACTAAATGCCAAATATTAATATCAATATCGGTCCCGGTACCGATGATTGCTTAATGAAATTTATTTTATCAAAAGAAAAACAGTGTAGAGTTCTAGAACTTTCCACAGAAACATTCGTACAGCTCTTCACAGTGTAACAGAATACAATCAGTAGTTACACCTTCAAACTATAAGAACGTTAAACACAATGCAATGCAAAGCGCATCTAAAAGGCGAAGATCTCACGGATATCTCAATACTCAAATGTTGCTCCAAACTAAGAATCACTGAGAGCAGATACTCGCTCCACTCTCATATAATTTTCAGCAGGGCGCCGAGAAATCTCTAGTAAATTCCATTTCTCGAAATTATTGGAAGGCATATATAATTATAGTTGCATCTAAGAACTGGATACGGTTACAGTTGCATATCTAGATTGATTATAAATATTCAGTTACAATACCCATTACAGTTATACAGAGGCCAGACCCACATGTCTCCAAATGACCGCCAAATTTGGCGACAAAATGAGTCGCAAAAAGCATCAGCAGCTTGGCGTGGCGAGCGAGATATCCATTTACATTATACAAAAAATTTCAGTTTCATGTACAATTTCACTAAAATTATTTACATATGTACAAAATTCGTAACAATATAGTGTCCATATCTGGGATTAATATTTAAAGGCATATCCACAAGACCACAGTCCGCAGCACTGCATCTTGGAATGCTTTGTTTAAGTTAAGAAGCTACTGGAAGACAGGTCGTACAGGAGAAATTTTAATTACACTCTTCATGTTTTCAGAGTTTCAATAAGCAGGTCTACAAAAATTCAATTTTATAATGTATTCAAGGGTAAGGGTAATGTATTATAATGTATTCAAGGGTAATTTTATAATGTATTCAAGGGTTTATAATGTATTCAAGGGTAAACATTCAAGTGTTTTATAATGTATTCAATTTTATAATGTATTCAATTTATAATGTATTTTATAATGTAATGTATTCGAAATAATCGTCCATCTAGGCATAAATATCACTTTTCTACGTAATACTAAAATCCATATAAAAATGCTTAAAATATTATATTGTAATTTCATTCAAAATTATATTTCACGCTGAAACAATGCCTTGCTTAGTGGTTACGTCTGAATCTAGGCATTTTGTTTTGTTTGTCTGCTAATCAAATTGTCAAAATGCTAGATATTGTATTACACCTTCATAAATCATATTACGTAATCTTTAAATATTGTTATGTATATAAGGAAGCACTTTTCTGAAAAATTTAATTATATAATATGATAAATCTTTGCGAAAATGATCTCGAATTTGACGTCCCGTATTTGGATCTCGTATTTGGATTGACTATTGTCTCTAACGGGACGTCAAGACTCTGGTGTACGAAACCCTGTTAACAGTGCTGAGGAAGTTGTTGCACGCATCGTGGCAGGTGCTGACCTCCGGGATACGCCTGGTATTTTCTAGATCTTCCATTCGCCAGAGATGTGAGGCCTTCATCTCGGTCGGCGGTCGTAACTTTCAAAAACCTGTCTGTTTTTGTTCTTATTTCTTGGTTCCTGCTGTACTAAGCATAATAAACATGCTTTCTCACCATGTTCGGGTCCTCCCTTTCTTGCGTTTTGTGTTGTCACTATCGTGCCATGAAAGCTTTTCCGACCTTGCATTGCTACGTTATTTTTCAGCGTCTATGTATAATCTACTCCACCTAAATGTTTGTAACCGCTCTGCTGAAGCACCCTGAATAACTAATATTATTAATAAGACTGTTAATAACTAAGAATATAAGATTATTCCACAAATGAATCTCGAAAGTGATTGTTTAGCTGTAATTTCGAAGTGTTTTGATTTACAAACTGAGTTATCCTCGTGATCCCATTAAATGTAACTCCGTAATAAAATTTAGCAAAAACATGCAAAGGTATTTTAATCTTAAATTGATCATATCCGATTATATACATTTTCAGTCTTTCTCTGGTTAAATAAACGATTCAAAGCCCATCTCAGAAATGCATTCAAATGTTTTGCGAAACCTTTGAAAGCAAACTTATTCCATCTGAAGGAGAATAAGTCTGGGACGCGTCTTTTTCGTGGCAAATGTCTGAGTATTGAGATAACGATCGGAAGGGGAGATCGAAAATCAGATAACGCCGGATTTCTCTGCGGATAATGCTACGTTTAAGCTACCCCAGTGCGCTTGTAAAACAAATTCCTGTCGCATTGGACATGGGAAGAGGCGATTGGATTTATCAGCTGAGCCGCTTTCTGTGACGTGTGATGGGGAATTTTCCTGTTCCTCTCTCCATTTGAATAATTCGATTTCAAATTGGGTAAATCATGTGTGAAATCCCTGACAATACCTGAAATCAAGAGAATAAGCAATTTATTTCCTTTATTTCGATTTCAACAAGCAGGAACAAATTTATCTGAATGCAACACATAACCTAAAACAGAAACTTCCAGGCAGCTGTAGGGAATTTTGTATTTGTTACGAATATATAAAATCTAGAAAAAAAAAGGGGGGGAAGTGATGTGTTTTTTACTTGTACTTAAAAATAAACAACTGTCTTCGTAATTATAAATAAAGTTTTTCTACATTATTTGTAGTTTTTTGGAATAAAACAACATTTGATTGAAAATATAACATTTTATGGAAGAAAATCGTCAGGAATAAATTACCTGATTTTAAAGTCATACAAATAGCATTGCATAACATTTATTTTTACAATGAAGATTTTATTTTATTTTAAGATAGCTATCTTTAATTGATTTCCGAGTAATCCATACCCGAGACTAAGAATCTTAGCGCACAATTCCGTTTTAGATATTTTAATAATCCAAAAAATTCAACGTAAAGTATTTGTATAAGGTATTCTAGCTTAATTAACCAATTATTGTGATTTAAACCTTTACTATAATTTCCCCTTTCTGTAGTCCTCACCAGAATACAGATTAGTTATTTGAATTTTTATCTTTTTTAATTTGAATTTTTTAATTTGAATTTTGAATTCGATATTTGAATTTTTTTAAGTCGAGGGTTTTAAAGGTTAGAAATTCACAGCTTTTATCAGCCTAGACTGCAGGTTACGTCCTATATTGCTGCTTCTGCTAGAGATTATTCCTCTTTTGTTAGCCGTCGTTAAAAATACGGAATTAAAATACTTTAACCGCTTAAGAACCACTATTTTGTTTTTATCCAAATACATTACTCGAATATGAATTTCAAGTAATTTTACTTTAATCCTTTGACTACTAACGTGACATATATGCCCTATTAAAAGTTTAAAAATTTCTGCTGGGTTAAAAAGTATTTAGAATCTCCTGAATGTTGGGAATATCCTCATCTTCCAATAGTTAGTGTTAAATATAAGTTTAGGATTATGAAGCCTCAGATTACCAATTGATGACAGTAGTGCTTATTTGTAAAAAAATTGTGATTTTATAAGTATGTATTTGTAGTATTAGTTCGTCTTTGTTGCTCGTCAATAAACGTGTAGAAAAACGCTCTCTGCTTATTACTTTAAATTCGATCCAGTCTGATTTATTAGACACTTACATATATTTTGTTTATAGAATTAGATATATTATTTAGAATTACATATATTATTTGCTTATAGAAATTCACAAAAGATGCACATAAGTGAAAAATTAATATAAATCTCTACCATTAATTTTTATATTACAAAATCTAGAAATAGTAGGAATATAAGAAGATAAGAATAGTACAAAATTAACTACAAACTCCTTCCGTAAAACATTTTTCTGCACTTGTAATGGGAATGAGAACCATTTTCTCTTAGAAATCTTCCACGAACATATATCTCCTACACCAGTTAACTCTCATGTGCTTTGCCACAAACCCATAAAGCATTCGTTTCTTTAAAATATTTCGAAAGAATACGAGTCATATATTTATTTTCTTATTTCAGCTTAATAAAACCTGGTAGGATAACTTATTATTTATTAATCATTAAGCTAATACCTTTCTCTTTGCTATGTTTAAAATATTAAATCTATCGTTTTAAATATTTAGCAGAAAATTAAACAAATGTAAAACTTTTTTTTGCACTTACTCCTGCTCTGTTAATTTTCACTTCTCATAGTAAAAACTATACAATAGAAATTCAATTATCTTTTATTGTTTTGACCATCAATTTCTAGTAACTTTAAGTTCCAAGACATAAAGACTATGGAATATAATACTATAATGAATCCACCAAAAATAATTAAGTAAAGAAATAAAGCTCTATAAAACTATAATTTAAAATACGCCATACAGCCACTAATGAAATAGATAAGAAAGACCCATTAAAAATTATGGAGCTAGTTTTGTGATAAAGTATAAATTTTTATAAAGTTTATAAAAAAGTTACCGAACGGTTTGCGAAAATTTACATCCTAGCACTAGCAAATTAACTTTTAGCACAAAATTATTTTCCTCTTGTGGAGTAGGAAATAAAATTTAACTAACATAATACCAGTAAGTTATATTAACCATATTTGATATTTACAATCTTGTCGCTAATATTTATTTTAAAAGATATGTGCTGGAGTTGACAAGAAAATGAAAAAAAATATCTTTGTGACAATTGTAATTAATGCTATAAATAAATTAATAGAGGAAAAGAACTTTCCATTATAACTGTCCAGTCTTAAACGTAATACGATTTAAGCTATAAGTAGTACGACTTAGAATACTGATAAATCGTATTAAGTTCGTGTTCCTAAATTTTATTAATTTTAAACAAGAGAGAAAACTGTATGGAATTTCATTATAGTAAATATCAGCAACGACAACACAAAATACACTGAAGTGCTACTGAATTAGAGATACCTACCTAGTAACGAGTTGGGCCTCCTATGGCCTTGATAACGGCTGCCACACGACGAGGCATAGATTCAACAAGTTTCTGGAAACGTTCCACGCGAATGGTTTGCCAAATATTGGCTAAAGCTGTCCATAATTCAGTAAAGTTCGTTGGTGCTATGTGATGGCCTTTCACGCCTTGTTCCAAAACTTCCCAATGATGCTCAATAGTATTTAAGTCTGGGCTTCTAGGTGGCCAGTTTATGACAGAAAAGTCAGAGGAATGCTCATCCAATCAGCCGTTGGATTTGTGAGACGTACAATTGTCTTGCTGGAAAAATTCATTATCGTGCGAATAACAGAACAGTATAAACGGATGGAGGTGATCACCCAGTAACTCTACGTACCGAATTGTATTGAGGGAGGTTGGTACGCGCACCAAAGATCCCAAACAGTGCCACAAAAAATACCCAGACCATACTGAGACAACATGCCCTTATACAGTTCCAAACTAGCATGCAGGATCCATGCCTTCATGAGCCTGGCGCCATATTCCCAGCCTCCCGTCGGCGTTAAGTAGTCGTCGGAATCGAGACTCATCACTCCATGCTACTCGTTTCCAGTCCTCTACACTCCAGTCTCTGTGCTCTCTTGCCCAGGCAAGACATGCAGCCCAATGGCTAGCATTCAGCAATAGTACTCTCGTAGGTCGACGACTCCCGAAACCCATACGGTGATGCGAGTGTTGCACAGTCCGTTTAATGACTGTACGACTGGCACCTTCATTCTACTAGGTGGTAATTTTAGCTAATGTTTGGCTTCGTTAGCTACGTACAATACGACTGAGTCGTCTCTCACCACGCACTGTCAAGGCTATAATTATCCTTTGCAGTTTGTTTAATAACTAGATTTTTTGTCCACCATCCATGTATTCTTGGTATAGTCTTGAGACTGTCGACGTTGAAAATCCTATTGTGTGTGTGTATATATATATATATATATATATATAATTCCTATTCTGTTGCCTGGCTCGGTGAATTTAGTTTGTTTTATTCTTATACGTTGTGAATCGTGCATTTCTCTGCTTTAAAAGTGATACAATCATGTATTTTTGTGTTCCGGTTAAGGATTTTATGCCTATCTGTATGCAATAGTTGTAGAACTATCAGCAACTTAAAAGTTTAAGTGGCAAGTTAAGCCTAACAAACCGTCATTTGTTTACAGTTGAAACTTATTAAAATGGTGACTTAAGTCAGTTCCTACACCTTCATTGTCTTTCTTCCGAATGGGACCAAAAGTAAACTTTTGATTTTCTTTCCCCCTCGTCGAATTGCTTGTTTTTGCGTACAAACTCTAATTTTAATTTAAAAATTTTTTCAGCGATTTTAGCTGTATTTTGTGGTATGGTTTTCAGTATTGTACAATTTTTAATGAGGGTGTTTTGAGTTTTTATGCACTTTTGCTTTGCCGCGAAGTGAAAGCTGAATTAATTGAATGAAAAGTATATCTCTAATGAAATTCGAGAAAATAAGCTTAAATGAAATTCGAGAAAATAAGCTTACATGAAATGCAGGAAAATAATGTGTATAATTTAATAGGTCATACAAGGAAGTCATGTGTTGTCCACATCAGATTTTCTATTAGGGTATACGACTTACAGAACCTTACCCTACTGCTTAATTATGTAACATGCTAAAATGACTTAAGTTCTCGATCACCCTATCCGATGGCAATAGTGATGAAATGAATATTTTTCATTCGGCAAGATGTTTGTCTCGAAATTGACAAATAAAGGAAGTTCCCCTATATTCCAGTTTAAGACATAATTTCGATGGAAATTTCCTGTCTCATGCAATAGTGAAATGTGAATAATTTCATAGATGAATATTAACTGCAATTTAATTCTTCTAATAAACAGTATAAGAAACACACATTTGAGAATTCTGAAAATCGCTCTCTTTCGGATACATCTGAAAACCTGTCAAAATTGAGAATACTTAAGTTTTAAATAAAATTTGCATATTTTAAAAATGATTGTGAGGAATTTCCTTTACGAACAAGAACTCATATTAGTCATATTAAAAATACATGCAGTCTATACTATTATACTCTGTACGGATCTGCCTGCCTCTTTGTTTGTTTGTGGCATTATCTCCTCGCGAATGGCGGGAAGTTGACTTTCGAGAGAGGTACCCCCGGATTCCAAAATTTCCTGAAAATCCATTTCGACCATTCTCATCTTTGTACGACTTTAATTAGCCGATATATTAATTAAGAACTCTGAAAACGCTAATTTTCATCTTCATTTTCCCGAGTGGCAACAGTCTTGCGAGCTGGAGGCAAAAATTTGCTTTATTTCGAAAAATGTTGCCATTGCTCGCGTTGAACTGATTTCATTCATACTGAAATATTTTTATACATTTTCATTTCAGGTGAACATAGAAGTAATACATTTTGCTTCGACTACAGAGCGCTCATCTGGCGAACTTGCTATCTAGTATTTCCATAAAATCAATCTAAAGTTAAATGTAGAGCATAGACGATATTGATGCGATTAATAATTTTAAAAATACATTAATTTATCTTCTCTTCAAAACGGGACCCGAATGCTCTGAAACAGATCTCAGGTAATGGAAAATAATAATGGCTTTGTTAATACATAAAATGAAAATGAGAGTAGTAAACGTCAGTACAACACATCAACAATATTTTGATGTTTTATGTGGTATCTGAAAATTAAATGTATTTGCTGCAAATCTTTACAAAAGTAATAAATCCCGTTTTAATTTACTGTTTTGTATTATACTTGCATCTGCTTATTATCGCCACCCAAACGGGTAACTGGTTAGTGAGTTTGACTGCACTACCGAAGGGCCCGGTTTCGAGTCCTCCGGAGAAGGCATTGATGTAAATTGTCTATCGCTTCAGAGGAGGCAACGGTGGCCCCATCCGTTAAGCTGTGTTCAGACGGTGGTACAAATGTCCTAGAGGCTGAGTCATAAGGCATGAAGTACGGAAGTTCCGTTCACACTTGCGAGATAGAGTATAAGCCGTAGCCAGTTAGACAGGCCAAGATTGCGCATGCGTGGATGTGTCCAAGCTTTCCCGCTCTGTTTTTCTGTTCTGCTACCGCGCGTTCGCTCTGATTGCTCGATTTTTATACTAACTCGGCATAACGTTGGAAACTTCGAACATTATGTCAAAGCTCCTAAACCAGTTTTTTGTGACGCAGCAAGGTCTGGTTACCTTGGCAAGCTCGGCTTAAAACAGTTATGACATTTATATCCTCGGCTGAACGGAGCCTTAGTTGCCTCCACAATAAAGTGACAACCGCTTCCGTTCTTAGTAGTGGCCAAAGCCTATAATGGCTAGTGTGCGTCATTAGAAAACAAAAAAAGTATCTGTTTATTAATTTGCACAAATGGCAATAAGCAACTGCGAAATTAAGAGGTTTAATTTCCAATGGGAAAGAGAGATAAATTTGGCCACTAGCCTTGGAATTTTAATAGGTTAAATTTAAAACAATCTAATTGGAGTCTGTGCTCATTTTAGGGTAATTTTATTAAACGATAATACGGAAAGAAGAGAGATAAAAAAATTGCGCAGGAAAACAAGCTTCAAAAAATACATTTGAAAAGAAAATCGATGATAAAACTGTAGGAAGATAAATGAAATTAAATGAATTAACAAGGCATTTTGTTTTATTTTGTATGGAAAAAGTGAGCGTTTTTGCTAGATAAAGAAAGATTTAATCATCTTTACCATCCTATTTTATTCAGGTTTTTCGTGGGGGGGGGACAGGTTTTTTTTATAAGCTGTTAGTAGATGAGGACGAAGATGTGTACACGTTATTCAGAGTATGTATTTATGTTGCAATAAAGTTAGTTCTTGTGGATAAGAGCATTCTTTAAATGATTTAGTAATTTTTTTAAATAATATTAACTTTATTTATGGGTATCTTTATGGAATGCGAACGTGCGAAATCGTAGCCTACTGGAATATAAACCACGCCACTCTAACAAATCTAATCATTCAATATCGTTAATTCATAACGAAAATGCTTTTTAGCCCAAAGGGCAATTTGCCCAGAAAGGCTATTAAATTCGTTTGGGCATTTTGCGTCGGTTTACTATAAACGGCGTCTCACTTTTCAGATTGTTGCCACAAAATATTAGAGCCATGCATTATACTTAAAGAAATTAAATAATGAATAATATGCATGAATGTATGTATGCTTCTAGCACAGTGAACACACAACGGTATATAGAGACATGAAATTTTGGATATCGTAGTCCTCCACTCGAATATGGGCATTCAGAAGCCCAAATTTGGAATTTGTTTTATTATCTATTTCATATTTTGTAAACCTTTAACGAATTTTTGATTAAGAAACTCAGCGATTTCAAAACGACCAATGGCAACACTGAACGGGGGGGGGATATCTCCAGCGGGCCAGACTGTGTATCGGAAATTCTAAAGATATGGTCTTTTAAACATTTTGTGATTTTGCTGTTGAACTGAATTTTATGGCTTATGTGCGAAGAATATGATATTAATAAATAAAGGTAAAGATACAAAGCGTTAAAAAAACACTCACCTTTGGGCGTAATATAAAATCTGAAAGCTTTCAGATTTTTTTAAGGTTTTTTTTTTTATTATTTGTTTTAATCTTATTTGTTCAAGTTTTACTAAACTGAGTCCTTTCTTGTATCCTAGATTTTAAATTCAACAGAAGTTCCTTGTTTTCAAATCAAATGTAATTACATTTAATTGCTTTTTTACGACAAATACAATATTTAACCCTCTGACTGACCCGGGATTTTGCTAAAAAATCACAAATTTTCCAAACCTTCCGTGAGAAAGAAGTATTTCTTGATTTTAATGTCAAAATGCCCTTGGTACTTTATACCTGAATTTATGTACTTTTCATATATTGCCTTAAATTCTAGGACATATTTTAAGATTGACGTATATATGCTTTCTTACAGACATCACAAAAATATTCTATGCCTTATACATACTGCTTTGCTGCACAGAGGGTTTATTATTTTAGTAATAAAAAATTAATTCTTGCTGTTGAGGTTATGTGTATGCGTTATATGTGGTTTTCCTGATTACCTACTTTTTCATTACATAACTTCATTTTATTAACCGACTTTATTTCAGGTTCAGCCCACCAGCGACCGAGCGGTAAAGACGCTGAACACTGGTAGTTCGGTCCGAGGTTCGAAACCCGCGAACGGGCTGGGTGCATGAGCGTTTTCGTGTTTTTCCCCATGTGTAACGTACATACGATGAGTTTCCCTTAGAAAATCCTCCACGAAGGCATCCCTCCCTTTAGGCTGATAGCCCTCGTGTGCTTTGCCATAAGTGAATAACCTAACTTAACCTATTTCGGGTTCAGTTTAAAATTACTACTAAAAATTACTTTCCATAAGGTGAAATTCTGAATTGATTTAAAATTGCTATCGATTATCTTGTAAATATCTAATCGCTAAATTCGATTATCTTGTAAATATCTGCTTAAGCAGAAGAGGAAAAGAAAATATATTGACGCTTGCGTATGGACTTATAATTCAGTATTTTTTTTAATAACAGTGTGACAGGCACAGACTTTTAGAGTTTGTTTAATATAGCATCAGCATCCGTGCTGTTTTTTAAATTTTATTGAAGTTTTATTTGTCAACAAATATCTGCTGACGAAAGCAGATATCCTGTGTTATTTTAACTATTGATAATATTCGAAATCTGTCGATCTATCAGAAACATCTCTAATTCTGCAATCAGAGAAATTCTTACATGAAACGCGAAGCCGAGTTTTGCGAACAGTTCTTGGTGTACCCGTTACCTATAAGGATATTAAAACTTACTGAATATATTTTGATTTAATACAGCGTTTACATATTGAAAAGAAGCCTTCGGTTTTTGTAAATGTTGTTGGACGTGGCGAGATATCTAATAAAAGGTTCTTCAAAATTTTATATAATCTTAAATTCTTCAGATATATCACAAAATAAAAGTTTAATCGAAAAAGTTATTTTTGGATTAAATGATTTCATTTAAAAATCTCCATATTACACTAAGAAAGCTAAATATGAGATTTGAGAGTTTTTTAATATAAAACTGCTATTTCTTTACATTTCTAAGATTTTTTTTAAAGTTGGAGCATGAACAGAATACAGTAGCTGGTTATAAGTTGATTCTTACAGTTCTTATAAATATATTCATACAATTTCATGCATAAAATTGTAAGCAACAAGCGGAGGGTGTTTATACATTTTCAGAAAATTTCGTGAAATTTGTGCGCGTTTCTGTCTGTTTGTTTATTTGTGGCATTATTCCCTCCGGAACGACGGGAACTTGAGTTTCGAGCAGTACCCCCGGCTTCCATAATATCGTGCGGAGCTATTTCGACCATTCGCATCTTCGGATGACTTTAATCAACCGAGATATTAGTTAAAAACTCTGAAAACGCTAATTTTCGCACTCATTTTTCTGAGTAGCTACAGATTTGCTTCCTGAAGATAAAATCTGCTTAATTTCGAAAAGTGTTGCTACTGCTCGCGTTTAAATCGTAGAGTTTGTTAATAAAAAATTATAAGTTTTGCAAAATATGAAACAAAAATAGCATTGCAAACATTAAGTATATTATTATTATATAATGTCATGTTCTGACTTTGAAGAAAGCACGCGATTTCACGTGACGTCACTGTATGTCGAAAATATTTTATTAATGTCAGCATTTTAAATAAATAGCTACTTTTGGCAACTTATTTAAATCATGACGCCATACGTATTATAACTTGAAATGTCAAAAGTTTTTGTTTCCTGGTTTGGCAAGAAAAATTATTTACGAATTGGTTGTTGCTCGGAAAGAATTGAACTGATTTCATTCATACTGAAATGTCTTTATGTGTGTTGTATACAGTACATTAAATTAATAGTTTATTTTATTTTCAGTGTTTCAGTACATATAACTTACAAATATTCTTTGGCAGTATCACTCTCTTCTGGCGGGATGACCACTAGAAGCTGTATAAAATTTGAAGTTTCTTGTTTTAATTTTTGCGGGCATTAACAACGGTGATTCATTTGCGATTTTTTATGAAAATGAGTTAATTCTTTGGCTTTGATAAATAACATAGAGGGCCTTTTTTTAATCAAAGAAATATATTTCGTGAAAAGTAACTTTCTTTTTCTGCCCTAGTCATATATATCAAGCAAATAACGGATTACGTGCACCTACATTTTCTCTTGACTTAGCAAAAAAAAATGGAAAACATACATTGCGTTTAATCAAGGACTAAGCCCACACTGGCGCAACGAAATGTAAAAAGTTTTTTTATTTAAAAAATGTTTTTTTATTTTATTTTTAAAAATTTTTTCCCTATTTGGAACTCTTCATCTGTTAAAC
Source organism: Stegodyphus mimosarum (assembly GCA_000611955.2). Taxonomy (NCBI): domain Eukaryota; kingdom Metazoa; phylum Arthropoda; class Arachnida; order Araneae; family Eresidae; genus Stegodyphus; species Stegodyphus mimosarum. The sequence goes on from KK120883.1 coordinate 442,886, forward strand.
CTAAAATAGAGGGGAAGTATTAAAATTTTATTTTTCTTGCTTTTATTTTTCCCTGTAGGGCAAAAAAGAAAAGAATTCTTTTAATATGCTAGAAACCTCAACTCAGAACTTTATCTTCGCAAAAATAAATTAAACTGCGTTGATTTTAACTTTTTTCTGTTAATACCTAAGGTTGTTTTCGGAAATTTCACACGTTATGAAAATGTTTCATCTATGTTTTTGACAGAATATATTATTCTAATAACATACAATATTGAAATGTTTGTGAGAAATTCTTACATTACAAATTTTTGCAACTGCTAAAATTAAATATAAGATTTAATTTACATATGTTTTGGACATTAAGGGAACCAAATTAAAACTAACCCGAGGTGTTCCTTACCTTCCCGTGACTATAAGTATGAGTTACGTCTGTATGCCATCGATTCTTCGAAAACGTTAAGTGTTCAGATATAATTCTGGCTCTTAAATGTCTTTCAGTGATATTATTTTTTGATTTACTAGTGTAAAATGTTTTTTAATGTCTTTAAGTGGAATTATTTTGTGATTTACTAGTGTGCAACATTCTTTAATTTTTATTACAATTGGTAAGCAAAAAGTTTTTCCAAACTATTTAATTTGTGAAATTTCAGACTCTGAAAACACGTTTTTAATATTCTAATAATGTTGTATTAGGTAAGGCTCACAATCTAGTAAACATAGAAAAAGGCTCATTAAACTAGAATAGTTTTCTATTTTAATTTATGCAAATAGTGTTATGAGTTGGCCTTGGGCTAATCCTGAATTTCGCCAGTGTTTACTAAAGTATGAATACTATAAAATTTTATGAGTAATATATCTTAATTGAATGAAAAAAAATATTCAATAACTTTCACTTTATCTATTAACATTGCAGAGACATTAGGTTATGTTGAAGCAGGAGACATGAAAAATGAGTAATGCCCTCGTCGGGACTCGAACCTGGACTTCTCGAATACGCGCCGATGGTGCTAACTGTTACGCCACAAAGGCATGCTGGAGGAGGGAAGAAATACCTTATAACATTAGAAAGCTTTTCCTTGACTGATATTTCATTTTTAGTTGCTCGCAAATGAAAATATATTTCGCTCTTCGGTTTGTGTAGAACCTCTGAATATGATCTTAAAATTCTTCGTCAGGTATCTATGCTATTAAGTATCTTCGTCACTTTTGCCGTACGGGTGTCATATCGTTTGCCTTTTTTAATAAGTATGACAAGAAAACATATAAAAATTTAAATCTCTTACATATCTATATGTCTCTATCTTAGTATCTCTCTCTTTTTCTCTCTCTCTATGTACACTATGTCCAGCAGATTTATTACTTGGTATGTACATAAGAGAATTATTACTGATGTGTGATATATATTATGTGCAATTATATTTTTTAATATATATTATGAGCGATTTCTGTATATGCACACCTTTACATGAGTGCGTGTATGTGCAGTGTGTTAATTAACGAACAGCAAATTTATGTATATATATATACATAGAAACGCCGTCTAAATAACTAACGTGTGACTTAATGTACGATCTTCTGTTAATGTAAGCGGCCACACGATTGGATAATTAAAGAAAAGTCTTATAGACGACAGTTTTTAGTAATAATGCTATGCGATTATAACTGTATAATGTACGATTGTAACTGTATAATGTTATAATCGTATCATGGTCATTTGGATCTCTCAGATAGCAGAAAAGTGTTTTTTCTGCGAATCAGTTTGGTTTAGGAAACAGAAAATAATCGTAACTGCACAAATCTGGAGAACATAGAATGTGACTGAGTAATATACATTAGTTTTGGGGCTAGAAATCGCTATACTCTTATCGACTGGTGAAAAGATGCCTTGTTCTATTGTACATCGCGTTTGCAAAGGCTGTTTCTGACTGAATGATGTAAAAGGCAGTATTGTAAAATACGTCACCTACCAAGTGATAAATGAATTTTCAGAATGGAATGTATTTTTGAATATTTATCTTTATAAGTAGTTAAAAATATGCATTTTCATCCTACTGAAAAATATATGAAGGACAACTTATACTGTAAAAAATTTAACTGGAAGAAATTTCTAACTTAATTGGCGGTAGCTCTTTAAATTTCTACTTTTATTTTTAAATACCTCCCCCTTCAAGGATCCGTATTGCAGAATTTTGCGTTATCCTTTCTCCTGCAATGCCAAAGCTATGTAGCGTTCAAGCCTTTAAATACTCCAGCTACTTACACTTGCTTGCTAAAAAACATCTCTTCGATAAACTGCACTTTCTTGCTATTTAAAATGTAAGCTGCAAATAGAGAAATTGCGTGGCTCTTATAGCACCCCTAGTGTTTCATCAATCAAAGATATATCCTAAGAAATTAATAAATTATGTGTTGAACTCGGTACTTTTGTCTGCAATCCACCTTTCAATTTATGCAACATCTCCAATCTTCTATGATACATTTTATTAATGTGCAAGCTACGTTTCTCTACAACATTTCTCTACAACATTTCGGCCATGATTAGAAAGTGAAATGGTTTATTTCGGCCATGATTAAAAGTGAAATGGTTAATGGAATTGGAATATTGGCTTACTTTTTTACGGAAAGTCAAATAGTTTCACTTTCCGCAAAAAAGATAACATATTATATATCTTAGATTTCCTGAATTAGCAGCTTTAACTGATTACTGCATAATGATTTCATAAATGATTTCTTTCACGTCTTAATATGTCCAAAAATAATATTTATGCAGAATATATTTCGTCAGCTTACTTAAATTCAAGGGACTTAACTGTCCTATGAAACAGTCAATTTCCTGGAAGTAATAATGCGAGGGGAGGAATTACGAAGCAAGCGTGAAATTTGTGAAGCTTCATTATCGCCGTATAAGCTGGGCGTACGATACGCCCCACTGCGGCCATATAAGTGGATTAACAACCTTAGCATAATTACTTCTATTTATTAATTTTAACTACTCGTAATTCAAAAGTTTCGTGACTCAAGGTAAAGAGCATGAGTTAGTTTCCACGACACTGCGCCCTGACAAATGCGTGCAGCGAGCCCCAAATCCCACCTGTGAAACATTTTAAGGCCCCAGTTTGACTTTATGCTAAAGACACATATTAATTTTGCAATAATGTCTTTAAATAGTCAGAGGGCTATATATTTTAATGCAATCTAATCAAATAGTATATTTCAGGAAGGTAGGTATATGTTCACATTTATGCTGAAATTTAAATAATTTCTTAAATTAGAATGGAGTTAAGCACATAAAGAGTTATAAAGTTAAGCACATAAAGTTCTTGAGATTAACAGATATAATATATAAACGAATCTTTGCAAAGATTCAGTGTAATTATTCAGCGAAATGCTGAGTTAAATTTTGTATATGTTAAAAATAAGGAAGTCGAAATGTTTAAAATAAACGTTGTGCAATTTTAATGCGTAAGAATGTTATGTGTTCGCATTGTTCAAGGATTTGAAAGATGTTTAGAAGAGCGTTTTTCTCTGCTGCTACATTTTTAAACCGATTTTAAAATAACTACTCGTTGTTTTATTGATTAATGCATTCAGAATACAATAGTTAGCTCGATTTCAATACATTTTATTATGTGATGGTGACTTTCATGATGAAGAAAACAAAATTTTTTATCCTTTGGAAAATATAGGATAAATGGTAGTTAAAAGACATTTTATGGTCTGATACTAATAATTTATAAAGTTGCCTTTCATAGCAAGTAATATTTTATTCATTAAAATGTAAATGTGTCAGGACTGAGTGTTCGGTGCATATTCTTGGCGAACATCATCGTGAAACCTTACGTCCTGGTCTTAAACAGGGAGCTGAATGCAGCTATGTTCTGTGGTAGAAAACTGTGGTTAAGTGGTAGAAGAACTGCACTTCAGAAGGATTTAAAATCCTCTTTTATTAAACCACAATTATATACAGCCACTTCCCAACTCGGGAGGGATACAGAAAATAATGACCGTACTTGGGTGTAAACTGAACAATCAGATAATTTAAACTAAAATTAAATAGAAATTAAATCGTCGTTGCTTACAGAGCTATGAACGCGAGGTTGGCCTCTATGCTAAAGGGTGCGTAGCAAGATTTAACTAATACTAACGCACTTAGATTTACTTCAATAAGTAATAGCGTAACAGCGCTACGGCTTAGAATTTAAATACTAGCTGGTCAGGCGAACGTCGAACAGAGTAACAGTGGTCTGAGACTAAAAGCTCTCTCACACTGAGAGGTTCCTACCTACCGTTTAAATAGCAACTTGGCTCCACTTCAAATTAGAATAAAGCTGAAACGCGCGCTTATTCTAACGGGAAGTTGAAATAAGAACATATAGAAAAAGTCAAATTAAAATAAAAGTTTGTTAGTTTAACTAAAACCTTACATATGTAATAAAATGTGGCTGAAACTTTAATTAAAATCCGTTTTGAAAGTCATTGCTTTTCCTCTCTCTAATAGGACAAAAGAATTATGAATTAGACTAACTGTGCTCAAGCCTAGAATATTGGCTAGGTATTCGTAACCAAATTATTCTGCGTATTCTAAGGAGTATCTGACTTACTTCATTCTAAGAATATCTGAAAATGCTGTTAACAGCTTAAACGCACTTTCTCGTACGAGTTCCCCAGTTATAACTGGTTTTCACACCCACGTAGCAAATGGAAGATACTTAATTTCAGTTAAGTCAAAAAGTATTTAAACCTTCTTTATTTTTCGTATTTTGAAAAGTATCTTAGACATGACAGTTTAGCTTTAAACTAAAAAAATTTGATCAGGTAAATCCCTTGTACGGAATATTAAATTATACGCATTTTTTGCTGCCTTTCATTTAAACTTATTTCCTCGAATTTCATTGCAGATAGACTTCTCTTTCCATTATTTTAGTTCTCACTTCGATCCATGACAAAAATGCGTAAAACCTCAAAATATCTTCATTAAAAATTGAAAAATATAGAAAAAATTAAACACCAAACAAAAGTAAAACAATTAAAAATAAATTTTCGAATTAAAATTAGAGTTTCTACGCAAAAAGAAGGAATTTGGCTAGCAAGCGACAAGGCAGATTTTCTGGTGCACAAAATTGAAAGTTTACTTTTGGTTACACTAGGAAAAAAAAACACTGAAGGTGCAGAAAATGACTTAATTTACTATTCTGCTAAATTTCAAATGTAATGGTTGCTATGGTAAACAAAAATTAGGCTTAACCGCACTTACACAGCTTTTAAATTGTTGATAATTACACAACTATTGCATGAAGATTAACTAAAGGCATAACAACCTTAAAACCTTAACGGAAAGATAAGAACAACATAATTCAATCACATTTACATAAAAAAATGCACAATTTACCAACATATAGGGATAAAAAAAAACTGATCTCACCGAGCCGAGTAACAGAGCGAGTATATATACATGCACACACACACACACACACACACATATATATATATATATATACATCCTTACATCCCTTTGATTCGTCAACGTTCACCACGTTCAACGTTCTGAGGCTGCTAGTTTTTGAGTTATGCGAGATACGTACATAAACACGTACTTACAGACATCACGAATAAATCTCTTTTGATCAATTTTATAATCCGTTTGGGGAAAAAGAGTCCTTTATTTTATGCTTACGTACAGATGTCACGCAAAAATACCGTTAAATTGCATTCGATAGCTGTCAAAGAGTATATGATCGTTGAAATATGATACCCGGAATTTTTCGTGATTAGAATATTTCCTTTACTTCGTACAAGGAAGTAAAAAGGAGTAAACGATATCACTTCACCAACTGGACATCGCCGACTGATTTCCGGCGACTGCCCTCAATTATTCGTGGTGAAGTGGGGAAAATTTTGAAGAATAATCAGCCTTCGTGCACGTTCTTATTGTGCAAGTGTTTAGCGTACCTCAGCTAACACGTGAAAGATCCGTGTTTCGAAGACACAATTGATTTTTCGTGTTTCATATTCCAAAAAGCATAATAGCCTTTCTCTCTATAGTGTTACGGTGACAAAGAGGAAATGTTAAAGCTAAAGTAATTAGATCACAAGTTCATTGTTTAATTGCCCCCTTTTTAGCCCAAAGAAGCGTTAGCTCAGAAGGGCTATTAATTTCGCTTTGGCATTTTGCGCCGATTCACTATAAACTTTGATTCACTTTTCATATTATTGCCACCAAATGTTAGAGCCCTGTGTTATATATAAAAAAAATAAACATTGAGGAATATGCATAAATGTATTAGCATTGTCATAAAACAACGGTACCTAAAGCCATCAAATTTTGAATAACCTAATCCTCCTCCGAATATGGGCATCTGGAAGCCCATATTTGGAATTTGTTTTATTATCTATTTCATATTTTGTAAAACTTTAACGAAACGAGCAACGGCAGCACTGTACGAAAAAAAAAAGTTTATCTCCATCGTGCAAGACTGTTTAACGGAAATTCTAAAGATATGTCCATTTCAAATTATTTTGCGATATAGTTATTGAACTGAATTTTATGGTTTAAGTGCGGAGGGCATGATAGTTAATAAATAAAGGTAACGCGCAGAACTTTAAGAAAGCCTCCCTTTGGGCGTAATGTAAAATCTGCTTAATGTAAAAAATATATGTATGTAAAATATATATATAAAAAAGACTTTTATATATATTTTTATTTATTTATTTATGTAGAAAATTTGCTTTGAGGAACAGTAAACATAATTTTTTTTGTATTCTTTGATGCTTAATTTATTTTGAAAATAAATTTTGCATTAATGCTATGAAAATGCAAATAACCGTTGACTGATCTTCCACTTGTCAATATGCCCTGCTCATCCATAAGAATTATTTGAATTACTTATGTTAAGTAGTTTGTAATAATTCACAGTTCCATTTCTACTTGAATGCAACTGATTTTAAAGTAATTTATTTCAGCAATACATTAAATATAAATTGGCGTTCCAATTTGTTTCAAACTACTTGAGAAAAATTTAATCTATTAAAAACTGATTTATTTTATAGCTAATTGGTGATACACTAGAAGCCAGATTTATTATATGTAGTACAAGCGCGCAGAGTAAAGAAAGCTTATTTGCTCATAGAATTGAATACCTCAAGTCATCCGAGGCCTAACTGCATAAACACAGGTGTGCTTTCGACAAGAAATTACTGTAGAAACTTGGAATCTCACTCTACACCTGAGGAAAACCATAAAAACCCATTACGAGAGCCCATTCTCTAAGACTTGAAACCTGGTCAAAACACCACAGAACCGGCTACTGGTGAGCAACCCACATGGAAGAGGTATTTCAAATTAGACAGAAGAGAGTATCAACTAAAAATACGTACAGAAACCTCTGCCTCTGTAAGTTATATTTTCCCTCTAAATAAATAACAAAAAAAAAATCGGAAAAAAGCTTCAGGCTTCCATTTATTGACTTGGTCCACCAGCGGTGGAGCGATAAATTCGCTGAACCCTGGTAGTTTAGTCCTAAATTCGAATCCCGCGAAAGAGCTGGCTGCATGAGCGTTTTTGTGGTTTTTCCTATCTGTAACGTGTACACAAGCCAGTATCCTTTAGAAAGTCCTCCACGAAGGCAACTCTCCGCTTAGGTAGATAGCCATCGAGGCTTTGTAGTAATCATATAAACCAAACCATTTGTTGACTTGTTACTAATTCTTGTAATAAGGTTTAGTTACAATTTAAGTAAAGGCTTCTTAAATAAATTCATGATATGCATCACTGCATGCAAAAATTAGCTTGTAAGGTTTTATCTATTTGTTTTTAACTAATAGTTAATTTTTAGTGCTTTATATAACTCTCTTTTTAGAAAGAAGGAAGTGTTATTTAAGCGAAGGTTTCGCAAGTTGATTTTAGAGCGTGTTTTCTGGCTTGTGCAAAGCCAAGTTGGGTCATTGATATTTCTTTGTGTTAAAATAAAAGGGCTATTTACACGCTTCTTCTGACTTTCTCCGTCTACAGTTTAAGACAAGAGGATTATTCCTCTGTAACATTTCTAGAGCTCACTAGTTTATGCTACCAAAAAAGTGAGACTTTATAAGCTACCTATTAAATTACTTGTGGTATTTACAAAGATTAATTATTTATCTTATCTTAACGGTAGCTGGTTACTACATTTATAAAAATCTGATGTGTATACCACATGACTTCCGAGTACGGAATATTGAATTATACCTGTTTTGATTTCATTTAAACTTATTGGATTGAATTATATCTACTTCGTCGACAGAGCATAAACTGCAATAGAATAAATGCACTCTTTAAAATTCACTATATTTGTTTATCATAGCGACACTCTGGCGCTAGGTTCACTTAACAGCGTTGCATCTCATTCATTTTATAAATGAGAATGCACAAAAATTGTGTATATCATCTGAAGAATTATCTAATCATTGCTACATATTCTATTCAAATATTATAATAAATCTAAAACGATGTGCAAATAAAATTGAACAAACAAACAAGAAATAAAAAAAGAGCTTTTCACAGACGATTCAGTAATTCTGATTCAATTAATTCAGTTCTTACTTTACGAGAAGGCAAAAATACATTAAAAACTCAAAATATCTATATTAAAATTTACGAAGTAAATCTTAAACACATATTTCTTCGAATAAATTCCAGAATGGAATAAGCATGATTTAATTCGCAATAATAAAGGAAGGCGTTATTTTTGTTGTTGCGAAACTTAGTTTCTCTAGATTGGCAACAAATCCACTATTCTCCTAAGTTTCCCATGTAAACAAATATGACCGCCATGAGAAAAATTATTAGGCTTAGCCACACTTAAACAACTGTTAAATTGTTGATAATTCTACAGATCTCGCATGGAGATTTACTAAAGGCATAAAAACCTTAACCGGAAGATACGAACATTTTTAAAGCAAAAAAATGCACAATTTACCAACATATAGGAATAAAAAAGCTGAGCTCACTGAGCCGAGTTACAGAGTGGATATGCATACATATATATTTATATACTTTTGGTGCAGCAGATTGCAACCAAAATAAGAGGTGCACATCTACATGTTATAGCAGTCCTATATACAAAATTTCAACGTTCTGAGGCTACTCGTTGTTGAGTTATGCGAGATACATACTTAAATACGTGCGTACGCACAGACGCCAAGAAAATATCTCTTCAGAATTCATTTTGAAACAGTTTTATAATTTTGGGAGGAAAAAAGAACTTTATTCTGTCCTTACGTGCGGATGTCACTCAAAAATCTCGTTAAATTGAACTCGATAGCAGTCAAAATGGATACTTTCGATGAAATATGATACCCGAAATTTTCGAAATTTTTTACAATACTTCCTTTTCACTTCGTACAAAGAAGTAAAAATTATATGAGTCTCTTATATAGTCTCAAGACTTCATAATCTTTTAATAACAGCACTAATATATATGAATATAATTATTTTTACTTGATATTTAATCTGATGCTACAGCCCAAAATATCTTCTACTGTATCTCAAAAATTGTGATCGATGCCTTCAAAATTGTGGGAATGGCTATTTGTTTTTAATTCTAAATTGCTTGCAAGTTTTCTTTTTCTTTCTTTGTTTTATCTGTTTTTTTAAATCAATATTCCTAACAAAATGATAGTAGCATTAGCAGTTTCTAAGGAAATGAAAACATTATTACTGTAGTATTGCGTTCTAATTCAAATATATTTCAGGTTTTTCCCTTAATATAAAATTGCTGCTTGCCTCTAAAGTACATTTTTGCGAACCTAAGAGGAAGAAACATTAATTAATATTTTTATAGAGTAGCAAGAACTTTCATTCGTAGTTTCCCTGCTTAAAAAAAATTGTTTTCTGCTAGTAAATCTTGTATATTCCGATTACAAAAATTGGTGAAATAAGCTAGCAAACTATATCTTTTCTAAAAATTCTCTTTTATTAATATCGTTCTGTGACAGTAATTAACTTTTCCAAAATTTAATTTCACTTACCTTCAAAAATACTCTACAAATACAATTATTATCATTTTAAGAATAAATCTGTCATTTTTTTCAAAAATTACTTTACCTTCCGTGTTGATTTAGTTAAATTGATATAGTACACTGTACTGTCAGTGATGTGTAAAAGTGATAGTCGCAGTTATGAAATGATGAAAGTGTACCTTAATTTGCGTCCTCCCCATAAGTGTAGAAAAAATACGAAAATGAAGTAAAGAAAAACCTTTTCCGTAGCTAATTAAATTTTGAAATTATTTCAAATTTTTAAATAATATGCAAATTATATTTTAAAAATTAATCTACATGTGGTTTAGGATTGTCTCCAGGACTGAGGGGATGAAAAGAGCTTTATTTTAGGCGTTGCATTATAATGCAGATGCTTGCAAATAGCGACTCATTAATTTCTGAGTACTCCATTCAAGTCTTCAGTGTCGTAAAGTAATTATATGCTTAAATAATTTTCTTTGCGAATAGTACTAAAGAATGCTTAGATGAATGCTAAACTTATATCTTTATAAAATGGGATGAAACATTTTTGCCATAAATGGAGCAAAAGCTTGTGCTAAGCTCTAGCTTGAAGAATATACTGTTTATATATTAAAATTGTCACTTAAAAAATCTTCTCTCCAACGTCATAGTATTTACCTTACGAGTTATCAACACTTCAATCGTTATTTATTAATTCATCACTGAGAACCGAAAGAGCGCTTATAGTCTAGTCATTCAATTAATTAAACATTATTAATCGTTATTTATTAATTTCTAACTGCGAACAAAGCAAAACTTATAGATCGTTTGGTTAATTAAAATTACTAATCGTTATTTATTAATTATTAACTGCGAACAAAAACAACACTTGTAGATCGTTTAGTTAAAAAAATTAATAATCGTTAATTATTAATTACTAACCAAAACAACACTTATAAATCGTTTATTTAATTAAAATTACTCATCGATATTTATTAATACCTAATTGCGATCCAAAACAACGCTAATTGATCGTTTAGGTAATAAAAAATTACTAATCATTATTAATTAATTAATTACTGTAAACCGAATCAACACTTACAGATCGTTTAGTTAATTAAAAATTGCTAATCTTTATTTATTCATTACTAACAGCAAACCAAAACAACATTTACAGATCCTTTAGGGTTAATTAAAATAACTCATCGTTATTTATTAATTCCTAATTGCGATCCAAAACAACACTACTGATCGTTTAGTTAATAAAAAATTACTTATCGTTATTTATTAATTAGTTATTGCGAACCAAAAGAAAAATTGTAAATCGTTTAGTTAATGAAAAATTACTAATTGCAATTGATACAAAATGTAATATGGTACAGGCAAAGAAACTCGGTTAGGCAGTGCAGTAATGATGTTCTATAACATTTCCTTGATTGGTTTGAACTGAATAAGCAAGCAGTATATTTGGTATTATGAAGTAACAAGCAAACTAAAGTACCCTATTAAATATTACGAAAGCTGAGAAGAACTAACGACATTTCTGCTACCGAAAACCTTTACAAAATAGTATAATCAGACATTTAACTCCTTACTTCCTTGGATAGCTTCACACACTCTAAACTTCCGGAAAGGATGCTATTATACATTACTTGGATTATATAATCAACATTAATCTAAGCTCTGCTACCATGAAGGCACTTCTAGCTAACTTACAGTTAAGTGGTTAATGAATCCAGCCGAAAGCGTCACTCTTCCTGTGTGCTAATTTGAGCAACCTTCTGAAGGCACTGTTATGTAGTTTAAAATAAATCAAAAGCGTCAGAAGAGGGTCATCTTCAAAGGAAAAATTGATTAGCCTCTTAAAATAAATGCTACATTTTGTCATAACTATTGAATACTGCATAATATGCGAAATGTAAGAATTCCTAACTTAACATGTTTAATCAATCCCTGTTAAACATCGTAATACATAATAGAGTCATTAGGTCATTTTCAAGCAGGAGACGTGAAAAATGTGTAATGTCCTCGCCGGGACTCGAACCACGGCCCTCTCGAATATGCGTTAAGTATGCTTCTAATTGTAGCACGAAGGCAGGCGGAAAGGAGGGAGAAAAACACCTTATAAACTAACAATTAAATTTGGGGTTAAATTGATATAAAAGCGAAATCTATTAAATATAAGTTATTTCAGTATCTTTTCGTATGAACCAAAGGTGTAAAACCAAAGGTGTGTAACCAAAGATGTGAAAGTTACCCGAATTTAAATGATATGTACTTCAAAATATACCTTAAAAACGAAATAGTGCTAATCAGATATACAAACGTATGAGTAGGACACTATCGTTCTCGATTTATTTCTCGCCATCGTGCTGTATGTACAGAAATTAACAGGAAATAAAATTAAAGTTCTTGAAAAATTTAACTTGTTTACTATGAAAGAAGAATTCAGTTAAATAGGCTGTTTTCGTCCAAGAAATTTTCCTAAAGCAGTTCGGGCATTTTCTTTTCGTTTAGTTTCTTTTCTTGATATACTTTTCTTAAGCAACTTAGTGGACTGTAATTTACACTTTGAATTTTCGTAAATATTTCGATTAGGTGCATAATCTGTCTTTTCTGTTCTTCGGAACAATAATGCGAAACAAATTTTACTGACAACTCATATCAGTTCTGAAAAGTTTTTTTTTACCAGCATATTCGCTGTTGTCAAATAAGTATGCTTATTTTTAATTAATATTCAGCGGATCACTATCGTTTAACTCTTCATTAACTGAGCTCAGATATTCCTAAATATCTGACAAATCTATTTCATAGAGGTGTAATTCATGTCAACCGATGATAGTATGATAAAATTTATTTTACCAAAAGAAGTTCTGCACAGTTCTGGAACTTAAAAATAATCGTACAGCTCTTCACAGTATCACAGATTACAATCAGTAGTTCACTTCAAACTACTAAAAGCGTTAAACACAACGCAATGTAAAGCGCATATAAAAACCGAAGTTCTCACGGGTATCACAATACTCCGAAGTCTCTCAGAACTAACATCTATTGACATCCTCACATAGTTTTCTTCCGGCCGCCGAGAAATCTCTAGTAAACTCCTTTTCTCGAAACTACTGGAAGGGATATATGCATAAAGTTGCATCTAAGGGCCGGATAGGTTTACAGTTGCATACATAGATTAATTACAATACCCGTTGCGATTATGCAGAAGCCGGACCGAAACTTTCCCAAATAGTCGCCATTTTTGGAGACTTTTGGAGATTTCTTGCCATATTTGACGCCAAAACGAGTCGCTCAAACCACCGTAATCTCTCTCGCTTAGCTATATCTCGCCAATTTAGCGAGATTAACATTTACTCAATGTTAAGTGGACGGCCCCTGTGTTCTTACTTTTCTTGCATAGCTTTGCTTCTTTAGATGTTCATGTTACATTATACAGATAAGGTACTAAAATTTTAAGTATAATTTCACTAAAATTATTTACACGTGTACAAAATTCATAACAATATGATAACATATATTTTTGTAACAATTAATGGATAACAGGCGTATTATTGATCAAGTAATTTTTATTCCTTAATTAGTCTATCATTGGACGCATGGCTGAAAGCATGGACTACTAGAATTTTTGTCCCGAGTTTCACATCTGGTAGCAGAAATATTCTATCCTCTTCTTCAGATTTTCTTGCCGTCTAAGCTGTTTTTGTCATCTTCTCAGTCTTTTAACCGAAATATATGCTAATTGTTTTTAAGAAGTTCTTCAAGAAAGCATCTTTCCTGTATTCGACAGTTTGCGAGAAACCGTTAATTTATCAATTTACAATTCTGATGTCGCCTATTTTTATAAAGCATCAAGTGGCATCTGTTCTTATGTAGATTTCGTTCAGCACAAAAGCAATTGAAATTAATAGGAAAATGATGACTCTTATGCTTTAAATAATAGTTTTTCTACCTCGAAAATATTAAAATCTGGATGTTGTATCATGTAATATTTATTCCACTGGAATTCAAAAAATTTATTTCCCTTATTCGGTATATTTGCCTCTTTGCATAAAGTAAAGGAGGTATTGTAATCGCGAAAAATTTCAGGTACGATATTTCAAATAAAATATCCATTTTGAGCACTTCGAATCTATTTAGACAATTTTTTTCGTACGTGCCAATAGAATATTAAAATATTTTCCCCAAAACAGATTGTGAAATGGCTTTACAATGTATTCAAAAGGGATTTTTCGTGACGTCTTTACGTACGTATGTATATATATCTCGCATCGCTCAAAAACGATTGCCCGTAGAACACTGAAATTTTGTATATATTGCGCTGCTATAACATCTGTTTGTGCTCTTCCCTTTCTTGTTCAAATTGGCGGCACCGTATACATACCCAGGCTCTTACACAGCTCCGTGAGCTCTGTTTTTTTATTCTTACGTGTTCATAAATTGTGAATTTTATGCTTTAAAAGTGATTGAATTGTTATTCTTATGTGCTATATAAGATTTTTATGCCTTTAGTTTATCTGCGTGCAATTGTTGTAGAATTATCAACACATTCAGTCTTTAAGTGGTGCTAGGCCTACTAAAGCAGTCATTTGTTTACATCTGAAGCTCTTAGTAGAACACTGAATTAAGTTAGTCGATGCACAAGTTTCAGTGCTTTTTCGCCCAGTGGAACCAGAAGTTAACTTTCAATTTTGTGCACTGAATGAAAACGTTGGTTTTCTGCACGTTGTCCAAATTGCTTGTTTTGGCGTAGAAACTAATTTTAGCTGTAAAAAATTGTTTTTTATCTGTGTTTGATGTTTTACGTTTTTCTGTATTCTACAATTTATAATGAAGATATTTTCAGTTTTTACGTACTTTTGCCTTGCTGCGAAGTGAGAACTGAAGCGGTTGAATGAGAAATATAACTATAATGAAATTCGAATTCTTTAAAATGAAATAACGTGCTCGATTTTTTTCCCTCGCTACCACATATTTATTTTCTTACGTGATTTCAAATCCCGCGAACTCTCGGTTCGCGATTTGATTTTCTTCCCCAAAACGCCTTTGGTAACTAGGCTCACTTGCTTCCATACTATGGGAAAATCCAGAGGTAGAGAAACATTTTAAAACTTGTAACTGAGCCTCTTGCAGAAATTCATAACACAAAACCAAAGAAATAATTAAATTTAAGGTGAAAAAAAATGGATCAATACACTTTTAGCCAAATAAAAGAGACCAAAAGTTTATTTTGTCTTCTCCGTATGAAAAGAAGGGGATAGCATAAGTGGACAGTGTTGAAAAAGGAAGAATGAGGAGATGTTGTGACTCTATTTGAGGCTAATTAGGCCTCCATTTCGCTCAAAATTTCTCCAATGTGATTTATTATTTTCTGTAATTTAAAAATGTTTCTAAAGTAAAACGTAGCATTGTCGTTAAAGCTACTTATTTTATAAGTTACTACAGGATAATATCATGACATGAAACTTCGCACTTTCTTTTCTTTAATCACTTGAAATCATTTCCTCAGTTTTCTTTTCCGGAAAGATGGATAACAGGTTTGCCGAAAGGTCAGTTTTAAGCTCTAGAATTCATTTCATCCAAAAAGATTTGCATATTCTCGTCTGAGAAATCTATTTTATTTCGATAAAGTTTATCAACTCCACAGTTAACAACCTCGAAATGCTGACAGCTCATTTCTGAGGTACCTTTTCACTTGTATCTGAAGAATCATTTTCCGTTGCGAAATCCAACAGTATCCTTCAGCCATTAAAAAAAAGTACAAACGGAATGGGGAGGAAGGTAAGAGGGGATGGAATTTCCTGAACCAACTCAACGTCTTCAGCAGGTCGAGAACTCGGCAAGGACTTCAAAGCGACGGATATTGAAGTTTTAAATAACGTGACTCCCAAGTGCCCCCTGGCGGCGTCATAACAGCAACAACATCGCAGTCAACAAAATTTTTCGTAGTTTGCCTATTCTGAGAAATATATTCT
The DNA here is from genome assembly GCA_000611955.2 of Stegodyphus mimosarum. Lineage (NCBI taxonomy): Eukaryota > Metazoa > Arthropoda > Arachnida > Araneae > Eresidae > Stegodyphus > Stegodyphus mimosarum. Next base: position 458,824 of record KK120883.1, read on the forward strand.
CGTCTTGCGGATGGAAAGAATTCGAATGAAAATAAGAGAGTAAAACTGGGTATTTCGAGCACAAAAGCATCTCATTTTGGCAAGGATCCAATGCAACTGAGATATTTCACTCAAATAGCAACCTCTTCATAGAATCGAAGAGTTAAATTTTTACTTTACTGCGTTGATGGCGAAGTGAAACTATTTATATCGTGATAGGTGGAGCGAACAAGTACGTGTGATTTAATTAAAATTCTAGATCGGTAATTATCGCTTAATCACAAAATTAGTGCATTTTTTGTAATTTAAGCTTAAATGTTTTATAAAGTATGATTTAAGGGCAAGAACATTGAGCACCATACAGCTGACAGTACGACTTCGCTCAGTTCCGTCCCCCAATTTTAATGGAGAGCACCTCGGTGGGACGTCCCCGAGGGTCTCCCACCCCTCTTGCCTTACCACTAACCTCTCAAGAGGAATTTCGGCTCGCCGTACATTTAGAGTGCCCCCATTCCGTAAAGACAGTTTACATTTACTAACATCTGTGGCTTCTTCGGGATTCAAACCCGGGCTCTTCGGTACGGCAGTGGGCTTCCCTAACCACTGTACCGTCTGGGCAGCAGAACTTTACCTCCCCTAACCACTATATCGTCTGGGCGGAACCACTTTATCATGTGCTGCTGATCTTTAATTCAATTATTGATTTTGTTTACCTGTATCGTCACATAGAGAGAAATATAAAGAATTGTTTATAAAAAGATATGTTGATTCCTTTTCTTATTTATTACTTTATTCAAACAACATAGAAAACAAGATTCGCTCTTAGAACGAAATAATGAAGTCATTTAAAAATTTTTTAACTACTATATTACGCTACGTTATATTATTCTGCTATGTATATATCATCCACTGTCCTTGGTACTTGGTCGGGATCATGTTTTTCGAGTTAATTACCGAGTTTATTCTTTACCGAGCGCTGCCATTTGGCAAAATATAAAATTATGAGCTTATTTTTAAAGCAAAAATTATCTGTTTATTTTTCAAATTTAATCACTCTGTAACTGTTTAAAAGCTGAATTATTAAACATTAATAAATGTAGTTCTTGATAATTCAAATTTTCTATTTATTTATTTAAGAATTTTTACATTTAACGCGTAATATATTCAAATATAATTTCATGCACTTGTAAAATTATTGTGATTAATAAAAGATGTTTTTAATCCCACGTAATATGCATACGGAATTTAAAATCAATTGTTTCTTGTCTTGCTGAATTTTTTAGTAGATAAGAGTTTGACAAGTATGATTGTCGGCCATAAAAGTGCCATTTGTTTTCATTGCTGGTATGTTTTCCTTGATAAAATTTCATGAAATTCTTTACAAATCAGAGTTACTTGATATTGTTAAATATAGTTTTTAATAATCTATAATTCTAAGCAGTGTGCTTCCTGTTATGTTGCAACCTAGATAGTAATAATAAAAGTATTCGTTTAAGTTGAAAATTATGAACTTAAATATCAAATTTTCAGACATTCCCATTTGACTTATGTCATTAATTTTGACGCTCAGTCTAATGCCAGTTTATGTATAATTTCTTTCTAAGATAATATTCGTCACTCGCAATATCCTACTTTATAAAAATTTGTGAAATATGCCAAACTGTTAACAAGAAATTTTAAAGAAAGCATCAGGCGAACACATTAATTAGAATCGTCTTTTTTTCCACAGACTGCTGATTGGTGTATTTGATTATGGCGAAGCTTCGAGGGCTATCTGCCTAAGGGGAGGGATGCCATCGTGGAGGACTTTCTATGGAAAACTGGCTGAGCCCTTACGCATGGGGAAACCACAAAAACGCCCATACAGCCAGTCGTTCGCGGGGGGGGGTTGAACCTTTGACCGAAACATCAGTATTCAGCGACTTGGCCGTTGGTGCGCCGTTTTTCCACAGGATCGAAGATTTGTGCACGAGATGAGGTTTAAAAATGCTATCTTCTCAGAAGTAAAGTATTTCTCCCTTTCGGTTTCCAAGAATTTAACTGACATCAGAAAAATAACCAATTTAAGTTCCGGGAAATTGCATTAATAAGAGGGAAATTGCATTTTTCAAAAGGAAAATGTATCATTTTGTAAATTCAAAATAGGTAAAAATTCTTTAAATCACATTTCCTAAATTCTTTTTGAGTCATATTCATTTATTGTTATCAATAGTTCACCAAACTATTCTCTTAACAGTTTCTTTGCGTAAATGAAGATTTATAAAATGTTAGTTATTTTCTTATTTAAAGCTTTTATACATGCAAGTGCAATACACTGCCACTTCTATGAAATAATCGCCATCGCTCAGCGCGAAAGCGTAAAATCTGACCGAACCGGTTCAGTGCTACATTATTCCACCAAGCGTGGAAGGGAGCTCGCGCGTAGTAGGCAATGAATGCGTCTTCGAAATCTTCAACGTCAAAATTTTCTATAACAGTATCATGAGTGTATGAGGAAAAAAATATACAGATTACAGCGAGTTCTACACAGCTTTGTGTTTGTGAATAGTCTTCCTAACGACATATTCGACCAACTTCATCTAACGTTTATCATGTGCTGCGGGTGATCTGCTGCATTTCTAATGGTAAAAAACATTCTTCGTGCTGTCTAAAATTATTCCAAGTGATTTAAAGAACATATCCTTCAACGGAATTTGGTAATATAGTTTTGTGAGATCATAATTAATTAGCAAGGATGATTTAAGATCTTCTCGTTTGCACATGCAGCCGTAAGAACGGAAGCCATAAAGAACGAAAAGATGTGTTTTTTTTATTCTCTAATGAACGATAATTTTGGTGCAAGGATAAAATGATATACGTATTTTTTCAAGAAATTAGTAAATTCAGAGAATAGCTACTCAAAAATAAAATTAACAAAATTTCCAAAAGTATGTTTCTTGTGCGTCTTCTTAAACAAAGAAATGGTAAGGTAACATGTTTTAATATTATTGAATGTTATAGTCGATAATTTTGTTAGTTTAACAATTGGGTTATTACCTTCACAGTACGCATTTACTGTTTATTTCTAGTTGGAATACATTTGCTTATTGGGCACATTCAATGCCCTCTAAGTAATCATTCTTGGAGACGGTATTTTATATCTTAACTTTTGCCATATCATTTGAATTGCAAAGTTATAATTTTAAGAAAGCAGCATTTTGGAAGTGAAAGGATTTGATCACTGAAATTTATTTTTACATTATCCCCGTACAGACAAATTTTCAGAAAAACAAGTTCTTCGCTGTATTTTATTAGGAAGTTGAGTATCTTTACATGCAGAAAGGGAGTAATTATTCAGAAGCAAATTAACTGACTTCAATTCTTGTCTACTACTAACGTAACACGAGCAACCGAGTAGTAAATTACTAAACGCTTGTAATTCGATCCAAGGTTCGAATTCTGCGAACGGGTTGGCTGCATGGGCGTTTCCTTGTTTTTCCTCGTGTAACGTATATATGAGCGAGGTTCTCTCAGAAAGTCCTCCACGAAGGCATGCTTTTAGACAGATAGCCCTTGAGGCTTTGCCATAATCATATAAACAAAATCGAAATAACTCAACTCGAGTTTTGAGAAAAAATATAGCGAAGACAGAGAACAACATCTCTCCCCCATCAATGATTTCGTCTTGTGCAAAACAGTATGCGGTATTAACTTCGCAGAGGAAAAGTTTATTAAGCAGATTTTAGTGAATGTTGAATATAGAGGTATGATTTAATTTTATTTTTGACTAATTATATGTGCTGAAGGATTTATTAATTGGAATTTTTACTCTGCGGAACAATTAAGTTGGATTACGTTACTCAAAGATTTTATTTGAAAACTTAGGAAATGACAAACAAAGAGCTGAATATGTGTTGTTATTAATACAATGAACTAGTGCGCCTCAGTAATTAACCTTTTCCTGTGGACTACGGGGATCACATATTTATATAGTATGGCAATTTATATATTGTGGCCTTTTGTATATTTTGGTAATCTCTCTCGATCAGAATAACAAATCAACAGAGTTTTAAACTTCTTACTCCATATTAAGTAGTAAATGTTAAATCTGTATTGGCTAATTATTAAATTAATGTAATTTATTTAAATTTCTTCACATACATTTAAAGTAGTGAACTTTTGGGACAGCCCAAGGAAAAAGTTTGATAAAACTTTGTGCCAGTTCTGGCAGATCAGCGTAAATTTAAGGTCTAACCTTTTAGGCTCAACTTCGCTAGGGCGGAAGGAGCAGGTTAGGCAATAAGCCTCATTGTAGAGACACAAATTAGGAGACCAATAGCCGTTGGGACCACCCAGTGAGATCTTAATTAGGAACCCGATTCGTGGTGCTTTCTCCCCCTTCAGAACTGACATTTCTGACTACACATTTCATTGAGTACTGTAATGGACCTGAAGAACACTTTGCTTATAGGGAATGAAAATGGGATTTTTATTCTTTAGCATGTTAAGAAAACTTCGAGTTCAAACCCACTCCAAGCAAAATTGATTTCTTTGGGTTTTAAATTTTTCTTCTGGCAAAAACTCTGTTTATGGCGAAACTTGCGAATAAAGCTCTTCTATACAGATTAGCTACTAAATTTTTTTTCCAGCTAGAATAGAAAAAGCAAGTTTAGAAACGTTTACAATTATACCTGTCGTGATAATAAATATCCTGTGTTCACCCTAAATTCTACAAGATAGAAAGGAAACAAATCAATGAGAGGTAATAACAATTTTTTTCTCTCCTTTCCCAGTCGCTTTAAAAGGAGGAGTATATAAGGTATTTTTTCATCCTTTATGCATGTCTTCGTGGTGTAACGGTAGTACACTCGACGCATATTCGAGAGGTCCAGCTTTGAATCACGAGGAGGGCATTGCTCATTTTTCAAGCCTCCAACATCAGAAAACCTAATGACTCTACAAGATTCGCCAATTTAACTAAAATTTTAATCTCGTTTCACGGAAAGCTTAAATTCAAATAAAACGTTATTCTAGTTACACATTGGCTTTTTTCCCATATTAATTAAGCTAATTCCTTAAGACATATGTCGTTATTCAGCTTCTGATTCTTGAAAAATGTTATTTGATTGTTGATTAAAAATTCGGTGCCATTCTCTTAAATCATGGGGAAAAAAGGGAGTTTTAATGTACAATTACATGAACTGCTTACGATGCACTTTTAATTGCCGTCGGTGTACCTCCATTCATCACTTTTTATTCCTTTACAACCATGCAGTTCTTCTAATTACAGGTGTCTTTCGAGGTATCCTTTATTCCATTTCTTTTGTTTCGAAGACAGGTGGTACTTTTGAGACACTAAATTATCTACTCTCAGACGTTTCTCGAGTTAATGATTTAAGACACGCACGGGACGCGTACGTTGTTGCCGAAAACGCGAACTCAAAAAACACAAGCTCGACGAGGCATTATCTCTCGTGCATTTTTTAGAAGCTTTAAATTCTTTGTTCGTCGAAGGACGGGTAGAGCGATTTGTTAGATCGATAATTCAGTATAGGCAGCTTATTTCCACTGAGTGACAAAGAAAATTGGATCTACCTGCGTCATAAACTGAATAACGAGAATGTAACAAGCGGCGGTAGTTTTTAGAGGGAGATGATTCGAGACAGATAATGAGCTCTGCGGGAGTCAGATGTTTCAAAAGCTTAAAAAAATTGCTTTTTCCCAGAAAGAAAATGGAAGCAACGTAATTCAGCTGTATGAATTGAATTTCTTTCACCTCCACCTTGCCTCTTCTAAGATGACTCCTCGTAGTGCATATACATAAACTTATCTTGTATCGTTATAGATCGAATCAAAAGAGCTTGAAATGAAAATATGGGAATCCTGCCAAGTATAGCAGTCGTCGAGTTCTAGTTTTAAAAAAGAAATCTGGTAACCAAGGAAAAGATGACAAGATCGCATTACTGCCATTACGATAAAAATCTTTCATTGCATTTTCTTAAACTATTAGGAATTTGTGTAATGCTGTCTTTGTAATCATACGGACAGCATTATTATTGCTAATCATCTTGATATGGATGCAATATAGATTAGTCCAGCAATTTATTGTGGTCAAGTGAAAGAAAGCTTGATTTTTGGCCAAGGCCTTGAATACCTTATTGTACAAGTACGAGTTTGCGTGGCTCCAACTCAAATTTAATGGGAATATTCAGAAGAGAGTTCAGGGAGTTCTAATTTTATCCTCTACCATCAGCCTATCCACAGGTCAAAGTTATTTACAGGCTGATATCAGCTAATATACATGAAAAAATTAAAATATAGGATATAACTCAAATGTCAGTACTTTTAAATAAAAAATTAGATAACGAGAGAACAGAGATATCACAAACCTCAAGTTCTTGAATCCAAATTAGAATCTTTATATTTTCAGTCCTTCAAACAAGAAGAAAACGGCGAAAAAGGCCGCCTGGGCGGTATAGTGGTTAGGGGAGCCTATCGTGGCACCGAAGGGCTCCAGTTCGAATCCCGAAGAAGGCACGGATATTTGTAAATATATAGTGTCTTTGTGACATGGGGACAATATATGCCGAACCACCTCTCGTGTGGGGTAAGAGATCCTTGGACCCCCTCTCGGGGTGCTCTCCCTCAAAACTGGAATGGAAGTAGAAGTCCAACTTCCTTGTGGCTCTGACAACCATTCTTCCCTGAAATATACGGAGGAAATAAAAACAATAACAAGGGGAAAGAAAAAAGAGGCTAATTTAGTATTAAATGGTTTCAATTAAAGCAAAATTTGATACTTGCATTTAATCGAAACTGGTTTAAGATTATAACTTTTAAAAATACCTGCATTTAAAAAAGATGCGAATGAAATTTTGTGATGAAGGATATATGAGTAAAACTTTCGAATCTCCAGTTAATTTTTTCAAACAATTTGACGACAAGTAATTAAATAAAAGTTTCGATTTTAGTCAACAGTAAAAAAATAATTAGGTGTGATTGTGAAGTATAACTTGTAGGGTTTATATTTATTTTAACTAACATTTATTTTAAGTTCATATTCCTTTCCTGTTTAGCCTTCATTTTTCCCCTAGAAATGCCCGTGCCAGAGTATGTAAATTGCAGTAGCACGCGCAGTTTATTCAAATTTAGAGGAGGCTAGTTGAGTTAAATAGTAGACGAAACGAGCGTGAAAAAAGTCTTGCTTTGAAGCTACGCTGGAGATTTTCCTTAGTAGAATTTAGATCGGCGCGTATCGGCCTGTGTGCATAGCCTTGCAGAAGTGCTAGATTTCAACTGTTAAATCAGTAATCTTGCTGAATATCAGCGATAATTAAAAACTCGGTTAGTTAAGATCTCAGAGCCTCGTCGGTAGTGTTTGACATTTGTTCATCTAGTTTCTTATTTTCAGTTTTACTTTACTTTTAGTTCAACCGCCGAGTTGGCGCAGTTTGTGAGCGTCGAGTAGACGCAGTTGTAATTCTAAAAGTACAATAAAAGGGTTTCAACCCCTTCGCACGTTTTTGTGACTCACTATCCCAGTGACTGACAAGTTGGGCCAGAGAGATCTTACAAACTAATAAACAACTGGTGTCTTGTACATGATGCAGGTTTTATATTACCATAGCAAGAGCTTAGCAGCATCTAGGAATTATCATAAAAAGTTATTTATGTCGAGCACTCTGCCGCCCAGCCCGTATTGTGGTTAATGAACCTGACTGCCGTAGCGAGGGGCCCGACCTTGAATCCCGGAGAAGGCCTGTTCCCTTCAAAGGATGCAACGGTGGCCACCAATTCCAGGCCCTTGAGGTGGCGTAAGGCTAATGGTTGTTAAATAAAGAGCCTGGCCAATAAAGAAACATCAAGGAATTCTAGGTTATATCACTCAAGACAAAACTATCAGTAGACTAAAGTTTTAATCATTATTTTTTAAAATGTAATTATCCTTCTTTTAGCAAAAATTAAAATATGAAAATGCATGAAATGGAACACGAATGGATGAATTTATTTTGAGAAGGAATAATCAGATGTCGATGTGACATGAACTGTTTTCTTTGAAAGTGGTGTAGTCCATTTTATATTACGCGCAGGATATAATTAAGGGTTTTTATTTGAATGGTGTGGAAAATATTGGTATATGTTAATACGCTCATTTTATATATTTTAAATATTATATTCATTTAAATTTAAAATGTCATCGTTTTTAAAGTATTAGTTAAAAACAATTTGTACTTTTGATGACCTCAAATGGACTAACACCACTGTCAAAGTCAACAAAATGTGAAAATCATTTATTTATGAAATATTAAATAAGGGATTTCAATTGTATCAATCCAACTTTTTATAAAATTTGTATTAAATATATATAGTTTTCATCAGAATATGATTTCAAGATTCTTTTTATTTCCTTGTACGAAGTAAAGGAAGTATTATAATCGCAAAAAAATTTCGGGTGTCATATTTCAACGAAAAGGTCCATTTCAAATGCTCTCAAAACCATTTGAATGATGTTTTTCTGACATCTGATGTTTTTCTGATGTTTTTCGTGACATCTGTACCTACGGACAGAAAAAAGGATTGTTTTTGCCAAAAAAAGGACTTTTAAATGGATTCAAAAGAGAATTTTTTGCTTGGCGTCTGTACGGACGTAGTATGTATGTAGCTCGCATAACTCAAGAACGTGTTGAACTTTGAAATATTGTATATGGGACTGCTATATCATGTAGTTGTGTACACTGTGTAAGGTTTTAGTTAAACTAACAAAGTTTTATTTTAATTTAACTTTTTCTATCTCTTCTCATTTCAACTTCCCGTTAGAATAAGCGCGCGTTTCAGCTTTATGCTAATTTGAAGTGGAGCCAAGTTATATTTAAGCGAGAGGTAGAAACCTCTCAGTGTGAGAGAGCTTTTAGTCTCAGACCACTGTTACTCTATTCGACGTTCGCCTGATTAGCTAGTATTTTAATTCTAAGCCGTAGCGCTGTACGTGATTACTTATTGCAGTAATTCCAAGTGCGTCAGTATTAGTTAAATCTTGCTACGCACCATTTAGTTTAGAGGCCAACCTCGCGTTATAGCTCTGTGAGCAACGACTATTGTATAAGGTATTTCTCCCGCCTTCTTCGCATGCCTTCGTGGTGTAGTGGTCTGCATGCTCGACGCGTAACCGAGAGGTCCGTGGTTCGATTCCCGGCGAAGGCGTTGCTCATTTTTCATGTCTCCTGCTTCGTCCCCCCCGGGGGTTGACTCAGGAGAATTCCTGGGAAGTACTGGCTAGGATCTGTACTTAGGCAGTCTCAACCACGGGGGTAAAATATCAGGTACTATTGTACCTTATTCTTCACAGGACTAGAACCCGGGTATTGTACCTAGGATGGGATCAGGCTCGACAGGGACCGTACTGGTACTGTCTTGTCCGCTCCCTTGGCTGTGGTGGAGCAGATAAAAACAGACAAGGAGGAGGGCGTGGGACTATGCCTGTGTAACCAAAAAGGTAAAGTTAAGGCGTCCCCGTCTCTCCGTAAAGCGTGTCTCCTGCTTCGAAATAACCTAATATCTCTACAGCTGTTACCTGTCTCGGTGAGCTTAGTTCTTTTTTATTCTTATGATTTGGTAAATGTGCATTTTTTGCTTTAAAAGGCATTGAATTATACGGTTTTTATGTTCCGGTTAAGGTTTTATGCTTTTAGTTGATCTGCATGCAATATTTGTAGAATACATAAATTAAACTGCTTAATATTTGGATGTATTTGGAAACCTACATATATGAATTTTGTAACATTATTAATTGTTCATGAAAATTATTTATGCTGGATTAAATAATTTTATTATTTTAGATAACGTGAAATCGAGTGTACTTGATTATTTCTAGAAGTTCAATCAGAAAAGAAAACAAAAAAAGGTAACCTTGCAATCTGACATATATAGCAAGCGAAATTTCGGGAGTACTTTACTTTGTCAAGCGTAACGCAAAGTGGGGGCCAAGTGATAAGTTCTCTGACCTCTGGTAGAGCCATCTCGCTTTCATCTCCCACAGGAAAAGGTAGCTGTTGAATGCATGCCTGCGTCTGTAGTTTTCTCTGCTTTCAAAGTAAATACAAGTCCGTTTTCGCAATAAGTAGCCCATAAAAGAATTCATCTGAAGGAAAATAATCCTCAGAATGTTATCGCAACAAAAGGCTGTTCCGTTTTCTGGTTTACAATATTTTTATACCTGCATATATTTTCTGTGACTTCGTGAATTCAGTTTCGATTTTCATATTTCCAATTTGTTTAAGGTAAATAAAAGTGAGAGAAGTTGTGCTTTCAGTTTTCTTAAAGAAAGCTTTCATTTTATGTTTATTCTATGTCTGGATGTTTTTCAATTTTATTTAAATAGTTATATTACTAGCATTTTTAGTTTCATACTAGCATTTTTGTTAAGCAAATTCAGAAGAGAATTTTCAATCGGTATAAAATGTCTTTAACAATGGTGAAGCTATGTGACATATTATATGCCAATTCTAAACATGTAATCATTGCTCTGTAACTTGTAACACATCATTATTCTTTCCTCAAGAGAAAGATATCATTATTCTTTCCTCAAGGGACTTCCTACACTTCCTTGCTGTCTTTAGAGATTGAATCTCAGAAAATGTATGCATTAAACGAAGGAAAATATATGGAGAAAGTATTTAAACATAAAATGACGCCTTATTATGATTATTAAAGCTAGAACTTTAGATCTGCATATTAAAATATGCAGAGCTATTAGGTTTTTTGATGCTAGAGAGGTGAAAAATGTGCAATGTCCTCACCGGAATTCGAACTCCGGACCTCCCAAATACGCGTCGAGTGTGTTTTCAGTTATACCACCAAGACATAAAGGAAGGAGAAAGTACCTTATATAGTAATATAACTGAAGAGTTAATGAGCAAAGGCGTCCAAAAATTAAATTAACCTGCACAGGCTTTCTAAAGTTTAATTCGATTCTATCTTTTTTTTAATAGTAATGTCGAAATGATTTTTGATATATCTTCTGCGATCTATTGAATCTGTAATTTAATGGAGAAATGGATTATCGTCGGATTCTGCGAGGAAAAAAGAAACTTTACTAGGATTTACAGAATTGAACAATGCTTCGTCATGTTACCCATAGATCATGTGATCATGCTTTGGAATTGAATGCCCATATTTACATCGCAAAATGAGGGAAACTGTTATTGTCTCCTTCAAAGATTTTCATTTTATCTCGCTGTCTTATGCAAGATTTCCGGACAATAAGGAAATCATACCTTCAGCAAAAGATAAAAGCTGTTAATAATTATAAGCCAGTTTTTTATTTATCATTAAGTTGTAGTTCTTACTCTTTGGAAACAAAGAAATCAACTGATTAAAAATCTCGGAATATTTAAATGACTTTTACATGTAAAATCACTTTAATGTACAAATAGCATCCCAGAAGCAAAGTTGCTTAAAAGTAGAAGGCTTTAAGTTTAATGCTGAACGAGATTCCACTGCAGGATGCCTGTGTAATAAAAGGGAAACTTACCAGAACATCATTTAATTAATGATAACCAGTATTTACGATATGATAACTAGGTAAAAACAGAATGCTAATTGTGTATGGATGTGGCAGGTGACATATTTCGTTTTGAAATTTAACAACTGTAGAACTGAATTTTAATTGCGTTTGTAGAAACGAATATTTCATACTGTTACGAGTTTTGTATTTAGAGAAGTAATTTTAGAATTATAATTAAAATTCTTGCATTTTTCCTGTGTAATGTAGCGCGAGACACATATGAAGAGAAAGCTATGCCGGAAAAGTAACAGTACAAGGGCAAGTGCATTTAACATTGAGCAAGTGGGTATCTCGGTAATTTGGCGAGATATCGCGAAGTTGACAACGTTTCGACGACTTTTACTGTCGCCAAGTTTGGCGACATTTTGGTCCTTTTCCTTTATTATCGTAATAAAGACTGAATAATTGAATAAATTTAATTGACTACTACGTTAGCTGTAATCGTATTTCCACCCTCGTATTGCATTCCAGCAATTTCGAGAAGAAGAAGGTCCTAGAAGTATATATCTAGAGCTCGGTTGAAAACTATTTAAGGCCGAAGAGAGAGCATCGATGCGATTTGTTACTGCCGCGTGAACTGAGATATCCGAATTAGCTTTCTGTTTGAATGCTCTATGCATTGCGTTGAGTTTAATGATCTTAGTAATTTGTAGTGTAACTACTGAATATACTCTGTGACACTGGGAAAACTTGTACGAATATTTCTGTGGAATGTTCCAGAGATCTGAAATATTTCTTTTGATAAAAATAAATTTTTATTAACCTATTATCGGACTCATGCATTCAATCTATTACAAACCCGTACCCTCGCAACAATACCTTGAAAAGCTGGCCACAAAAAAGAAACGAAAGTGTCCAGTCCTAGTTAAAGGTCCAAATATTGCAGTGACAGCCAGTTAAATACAGATGCAGATATCTTGAGGTCCAAGTGGGCAAACTTCGCAGATAGACATAGCCAACAATAAAACGCATTATCCCCATATTAGGTTGGGAAACTGCTGTACAGACTAAGCATTAAAGCGTAAAGCGAAAGAAGATATAGACTAAGCATAAAAGCTGTAAAGACTAAGACTAAGCATAAAGCAAATAAATGGTCAGATTCAAGTTTGTTCAGTCTTACCGAGGAAGTGGAACTCTTCACAAACAGGCATAGCACACAACAGAAAGCGTTTTTCCCATGTTAAGTGGGGAGACTGTTGAACAAGCCAAAAAGCCAGTTAGTCATCATATTCAAGTTTAGATCAAAGATTCTAGAACATAATCAGTAAGCAGAAATCAATCAGAAGTTCGCTGCTTAGATTCAGTATCCCACTAATACAGAGCTAATCTGGAAATGCTGAGATCTGGGATTCTGCCTTCAGTCGATGTTGAGACTTAACAGTTATTTGAAAAATAAGATCAACAGGAAAGTTAAAAGATTGTTTCTGAATAAATAATAGTTCTCTGCTTTAAATCAAGCATATAACCTTCACTTGAAGCTGAAGACAAAGTATAAGAAGCGTACTTACTCTTAAAAGAAAAAAAATCCCTCTATTCCGTCCCCTTAAACATAAATTTGTAGTCTTAAGCTCCTGATTCCACGTTCAAATTCGAAAAGAATACAAACAGAAAATCCATATTCTTTCTCCTTCGAGCGCAAATTCAAAAGTACAAAATAAAAATTAATATAATTTTCTTATTTTTTCCGAAAAAAATTCTTATGTTTGTTAAAAATGCTCCCGAACATGGCAGTGGCATATTCACGAATCAACATCGTAAATAAGGGTTCTTAGAACTCATTCTGACTTTTTTTGTACATTCTCCTTTCTCCTGGAATCTTTTTCCTCTTTTTCATTCTTTTGAGCTTTGAGACAAAGTTATCCCTTTCTGTCTGAGTTTTTCTCATCCAGGACTTTTTTTTGGTCCGGTTCTATTCACACAGCTTTTCAGCAGAAAAGGAATAAAAATGTGCATAAAAAAGGCAGTTATCGAACGGGGATGAGAATCCCGCTTATGTGATTGATGGGATCGGTTTTTCTCCGGAAACGTTACGGGCATTAAATGGAACGTTCTGGTTAAGCTTCTGCTTTTTTCTCGTTTTTTGTTTTACCCGCTCTCTTTATTCGTTTTAATAATTTAAAAGAAAATTGATTTTTTTTATCTTTGCAAATTAGAATTAGATAATAAAACTCAGCTATAAATTGCGTACAGCACTATGTCAAGTATGTCAAGCTTCTGGCAATTACCTAGAGATGCGCAGTCAAAATGAAAGGTATAGTAAAAGTATCTAATGCAGGTCTAAGCAAGTTAATAAACAGGGCAATCTTAGCAGATCGAAATAAATAGCACCCGTGTAGTAAAAAATGCATCAACAAGTGTAAGTGCAAAGCCTTAGAAGCACATCCATCTCCTTAACTTCGATTATCAGTTACATTTCCCATATACTATCTATCTAAGGTCATTGTGTCTCAAGCACTGCTTTGGGTCAGGTGAATTCTTGATGATCAACAAGTGTAAGTGCAAGCCTTAGAAGCACATCCATCTCCTTAACTTCGATTATCATTTACATTTCCCATATACTATCTATCTAAGGTCATTGTGTCTCAAGCACTGCTTTGGGTCAGGTGAATTCTTGATGATCAACAAGTGTAAGTGCAAGCCTTAGAAGCACATCCATCTCCTTAACTTCGATTATCATTTACATTTCCCATATACTATCTATCTAAGGTCATTGTGTCTCAAGCACTGCTTTGGGTCAGGTGAATTCATGATGATCAACAAGTGTAAGTGCAAGCCTTAGAAGCACATCCATCTCCTTAACTTCGATTATCATTTACATTTCCCATATACTATCTATCTAAGGTCATTGTGTCTCAAGCACTGCTTTGGGTCAGGTGAATTCATGATGATCAACAAGTGTAAGTGCAAGCCTTAGAAGCACATCCATCTCCTTAACTTCGATTATCATTTACATTTCCCATATACTATCTATCTAAGGTCATTGTGTCTCAAGCACTGCTTTGGGTCAGGTGAATTCATGATGATCAACAAGTGTAAGTGCAAGCCTTAGAAGCACATCCATCTCCTTAACTTCGATTATCATTTACATTTCCCATATACTATCTATCTAAGGTCATTGTGTCTCAAGCACTGCTTTGGGTCAGGTGAATTCATGATGATCAACAAGTGTAAGTGCAAGCCTTAGAAGCACATCCATCTCCTTAACTTCGATTATCATTTACATTTCCCATATACTATCTATCTAAGGTCATTGTGTCTCAAGCACTGCTTTGGGTCAGGTGAATTCATGATGATCAACAAGTGTAAGTGCAAGCCTTAGAAGCACATCCATCTCCTTAACTTCGATTATCATTTACATTTCCCATATACTATCTATCTAAGGTCATTGTGTCTCAAGCACTGCTTTGGGTCAGGTGAATTCATGATGATCAACAAGTGTAAGTGCAAGCCTTAGAAGCACATCCATCTCCTTAACTTCGATTATCATTTACATTTCCCATATACTATCTATCTAAGGTCATTGTGTCTCAAGCACTGCTTTGGGTCAGGTGAATTCATGATGATCAACAAGTGTAAGTGCAAGCCTTAGAAGCACATCCATCTCCTTAACTTCGATTATCATTTACATTTCCCATATACTATCTATCTAAGGTCATTGTGTCTCAAGCACTGCTTTGGGTCAGGTGAATTCATGATGATCAACAAGTGTAAGTGAAAGCCTTAGAAGCACATCCATCTTCTTAACTTCGATTATCTGTTACATTTCCCATATACTATCTATCTAAGGTCATTGCGTCTCAAGCACTGCTTTGGGTCAGGTGAATTCATGATGATCAACAAGTGTAAGTGCAAGCCTTAGAAGCACATCCATCTCCTTAACTTCGATTATCATTTACATTTCCCATATACTATCTATCTAAGGTCATTGTGTCTCAAGCACTGCTTTGGGTCAGGTGAATTCATGATGATCAACAAGTGTAAGTGCAAGCCTTAGAAGCACATCCATCTCCTTAACTTCGATTATCATTTACATTTCCCATATACTATCTATCTAAGGTCATTGTGTCTCAAGCACTGCTTTGGGTCAGGTGAATTCATGATGATCAACAAGTGTAAGTGCAAGCCTTAGAAGCACATCCATCT
>KK120883.1:477661-511090 GCA_000611955.2 Stegodyphus mimosarum
GGGATTATTATTACTTTTAATTACTTTTATTGTGAATGTATATATATATATATATATATGTATTTTCAATCTTAATCTGTATTTTTGAGTATCTCTGTTTTTCTTATAATTTTGAGCATTTGAGAGTCAATGAAAGATATTCTAAATTGAAAATGTATTTCGAAATTTACGTTTCTGAATCTCAAATGTCTCAGAGGAACGAAACTTGTATTCGGAAGCCATTGATCAACTAGGTTATGGACTTCCAAACACTTTTCCCTTGATAAGTTCTGTTTGAAGGGTTGAACTGAGGAGATCAATATTTGTTATTATTATTATTATTATTATTTGCAATGCTTTCAATATTGTAAAATGTTTACTTGTACTACCTTTGGGTGCGACTTTCTCCGAGATGCATAATAGTTAGTATCTTCATAGGAAAGAAACTGTAAACACGCATTTAAACTCCACTTTTACCTTTTCCTTAAAAATATATCCTATTCATATATAGCGCTGTTGTAATGTTAACTAACACAAAATGAGAGTTTTGTCTGAAAAGATACGCAGCCTTTTTTATTTCTTTCCTTTTTTCGCTCCGAAATTCAGTTTTAGTCTCAAAATATACATAAATAATAAATTTCCTGGAAATCCAAAGATAGTTTTGCATTTATTTGTGCTCGGAATTTTGCGACGCTTTTCAACTTGACGCCAGAAATAAGTTAATCCAAGTTTTTGGTTTTAGTATTTAATGAATACCTATGTGACAAACCTTACTGGAAATTTTAAACTTGGTTCGTTAATTTTGCATTTTAATCATAACGTGTCTAAATATTTTATAAAAAGATACCATTTTTTAACTGTTCATGTAAAAAAAATCTTTAAGATATCAAAAATACACTTAGGCATTTTGGGGAAGAAAAGAAATGTTTAATATTTTATGCTTGATGTCTGCTGTTTCAAACATGGAAATTTTAATTTAATATTTTACAAAAGCATATCAGAAAAGAATATATACACAGTCCAGTCACATTAATGTGACCACCACGTACTTTCCATGTCAAAGTTAAATAACCAATCACAGAAGGCAGGTGGCAGCACAGTGCAGTTGAGCGTATATAAAGGGTGTGTGAGGGCTTCGGAAAACATTTCAATCGTTGGCGTAATGCAGAAACGAAGCGATTTATCAGACTTCCAAAAGGGCATGATCATTGGCTTTCGGGCCAAGGGTGGAAGCATTTCCGAAACGGCTGAGTTTGTGAACTGTTCGCGTGCCGCCGTGGTAAAAGTGTACCGTGCATGGCAAAATGGGACTGTCCAAAATCAGCGACGTGGCAAATGTGGTGCACCACGGGCCATAGATGACAGAGGCGAACGACGGTTGCGGAGATGCGTTCGGGCAGATAGACGGGCTACCGTTGAGCAACTGACCACCAAAATGAACCAAGGGGCTACCAAAAGTGTCTCCCAAAGTACTATTCAGCGAACATTGCTGCGTCTGGGCCTCCGAAGCAGACGCCTGGTTCGTGCACCTATGCTGACTGCTGTTCATCGACGGCGAAGGCTAGAATTTGCACGCCAGTACAGCAGCTGGACGTCCACTGAGTGGCGACAGGTTGCGTTTTCGGATGAATCGCGTTTTATGCTCCATCGGACAGATGGACGTTGGCGTATAAGGCGTGAAACCTCTGAAAGGAACCACCCTGCAACCATTGCCGGAACGGTCCAAGCTGGAGGCGGGAGCATTATGGTCTGGGGAATGTTTTCCTGGCATTCTCTAGGTTCACTGATCATTGTGGAAGGCACAATGGATCAATACAAGTACGCATCTGTCCTTGCGGACCATGTTCACCCCTACATGCGCATTGTTTTTCCTCAGGATGATGGCATCTTCCAGCAGGACAATGCGAGGTGCCATACAGCTGCCAGTGTACGTGCGTGGTTCGAAGAGCACCAGGATGAGTTTACCGTCCTCCCCTGGCCAGCAAACTCACCTGACTTAAACCCAATCGAGCATCTGTGGGACCATCTCGATCGAGTTGTTCGCGCCATGGATCCTCAACCGCGTAATCTAGCGCAGCTGGCCACGGCATTAGAGTCGGCATGGCTCAACATCCCAGAGAACACCTTCAGGGACCTATGTGACTCTCTTCCTGCACGTCTCGCAGCAGTCCGCTCTGCGAAAGGTGGTTATTCTGGCTTTTGACAGATGGTCACATTAATGTGACTGGACTGTGTAAAATATTATGTTAAAATAACTTTGAGAATAGTAAACATAATAATTCATCGAGCAAGTGCTCAAATTTATGTTAGAAATTTTTCTGCGCTAGCATTCGTCAACTGTTTTTGTCTCTTTATGTATTATTTAAAAGAACTCTAAATTATATGAAACAAAAGCCTATAGGGAACATGAGCAGGTCTTACAGCAATCATTTTACTAAGATGATAATCTCCGAAAGTAGTAACATGCACATCTGAGACAAAATTTTAATTAATTACTTTCCATTCTGGGAATTTCAGATTGCGGAGTAACACCTCAAAAAAGAGTTTACTGTTAAAAATTTCAAAACTTTTAACAGAAATTGAAATTATGCAAGATTATAGAGACACTTCAGTTGCTTTTATAAGTAAAAAGAAAATGTGGTAAGGAAGGAAACAATTTTTAACAAATAAGCTTTTATTTAAGATCTGCATAATAATTAACGCACAAAAAGAAGAAAAATAATTGATCATACAGTTTCATGGAAGTAAGAGATTAAATAATTATGCTTTCAAAGATCATCTAAAATCGTATATCACGAAAAATATTGACATTAGGTTGCATTAAATAAATAACTTACATTAACTGAAATTTCATTAAAATTAATTGTAGTTTCCATGTTAGAATGACTCCATAATTAACATATATAATTTTTGAATTTTTTTTTGCTTCGAATTTTTAATCTATAATAAAAATTTCTTTTTAATTAAGACTTTTTTCTAAATACGTTTTCTAGGATTTCAACTTCATTCTTTGTGCTTTTGTACACCTTTAATTGTCTCAAATTTTAAAATGTTCCAGTGAAACATCGTGATTTATCATCAGTTTAATTATTTTAAAGCATAATTATTACCCAATTAATACGTAAAAAATGCGTGGAACAACTATAAACGGCGTAACACTTTTCAAATTGTTGCCATCAAATATTACCGCCTTGTATTATATTTAAAGAAATTAAATAATGAAGAAGCTTCATGAATGTACGTATGTTCCTTGCATTGTGAAAAAACAAAGGTACCTAGAGCCATCTAATTTTGAATAACGTAGTCCTTCACCCGAATATGGGAACCTGAAAGCCCAAATTTTGGATTTCGAATTTATTTTGTTATCTATTTCATATTTTGTAAAATTTTAATGAATTTTTGATTAAAAAACTCATTGATTTCAAAAGGAGCAATGGCAACATTGAACAGAATAAAACGTTTTTCTGAAACAATTGAAACCTTCATTTTGAAGTGAACATCGAAGACAAGGAATAAAATGGAGGCCAAATGCGTCTTTCCAATCTAGATGCAGTGTGTGAATTAGATAATAAAAGCATGGAAATGGAATTAAACCCGTCATCTAAAATGCGTAGTATTTCGAGCAATTTAGATGGTACGGAACATTATTATTTATTAATGGAGCAGAGAAACCGTGTTGGTGAAGATGAAACAGAGTTCGATGATGTACCTGAAAATATAAGGAGAACGGATATGACGGACTTTCATATTATCCGATAATGAAATTATTTCGGTTCATAAGCTCTGTCATTTCTTTTAAATAAACAGAACTTAGGTACACACATAAATCTAATTTCTGCATGCTCCTCTTTTCCTTATTTTTAAATCTACCATTTTTATATTCTGCGTATAAAGCGCACCTGTAAGTTTCGATCTTGTATTTTATATTAGATTTGCGCGTTGTACGCTGGAATGCACGGTACTTGAAAATCCCAAATAGTATTTTATATTTTTGCTCTCCGTGGTACTGACTAAATTAGTATTGAGAGAAGCAAATTTTTGCACCAGAGTTATTAGTTTCCTTTAACTCTTTCAGAAGCTGTTGACTCTATGCAGCAAAATATATTCGGCCAGTATAAACTGAAATATTTATCAACATTTCTGCAACATCCATCACTCGCAACAACAACATTAACCCGTTTCCTTGTCACTTGGAAGATAGATCGCTTTATATCGCCAGGTAAGCGTCGAACGAGCAAAAAACATGGCGGATTTCAAGTGTCTCCTCTCGGAACCCACAACCATTGCTAAGATTGATAGCATCGCACCTTCCCCCAAAATGCTCCCTTGGGATCAATGGTCCGGGAGAGGCAGGACGTCTCATTTTGGGGGGACGAGAGTTTCACACTGCAGGATCGAATTGGTAGATGCATGTCTTCTAATACCTGTGGGGACGAGCATCTGCCTTTTTAATACGTTAATGAATACCATGGAATAAAATTGCTGTGTTTGTTCGCCTCGTTTCTAAACATAGGTGTATACAGTAACGTAACAGATTCTTCAAAAATGTATTAGGTTATATGCCGTAGAGTGATTTATTTTTATTTCGTCGATTTCGTTATTTATGAGAAATCCTTTAATGGATCATCTTTGTGAAGTATAGAGCTGAATCCCGTATCTAGTGCATTAAAAGGTTTATTCTTACGACTTTCCCAAAAGCACAACCTTTCAACCTGATTCACTGTTCATTCTTCTCCGCCTACGGGGAATCAGAGTGAAAGCTTGGGCCTTTAGAAAAGTTGGTAAGAATAGAGCTTTTAATGTATATTAAATAGAAACTGCATTTTTCTGTGAATTGCTCCTGGTGTGTCTATATTTTTGTGAAACTCACTTTCGACAACTAATTAGCTATAATTAAGCGTATACTATATTTGTGTTAGTAAATTAAGTAATTTTAGAATATGCGGTGTCGTCATGATGTATACTTTAATTACTCGAAGCTTAGAAGTTAATGAACAACACTAACGTTGCGCTTATACTGTTAATAAACTGGATTTTAGTATTCATTAAATTGTAAGCAATGATAATGATTTGCACTAAACTGGATTTATATTTTTTATTGCAAAATTTAGAGCTTCTCTTAAGTTGTAAAACAAAATATTGGAATTCAAATATTTAAAATTTTATTCAGGTTTTTCATTTCTAAGTTATAATAAAAAGAGAAAGTTTTTAAATTTATTTGTCTAACATCTTTTTGTTATTAAATTAAACGTGACTCTAAATGATTGTAAACTTTTTGTATAATACGCATACCTTATATAATGGCGTATAACGCGCCCTTTCAACACAAAATATAAGATCGCAATTTAAAGGTGCGCGTTATACATCGGATATAAAATTATGGATTTAAAAATAAGCAAGAGATGAGCATACAAAAATTATGCTACTACATGTGCCTAAATGCTGTTTAAAGAAATGACATTCATGATTTCCTTGTCCGGTAACATGAAATGTTCGTCATATTCCCATTATATCTTCAGGCACACTATCGAATTTTATTTCATCTTTACCATCCCTATTAGTCTTATTCGTAAGTAAATAGTCATTTTCCTTTCTATCTGATTCAGTTTTTAGTTATTTTTTATATCTAGAATCATTTAATTTTTTAAATCTAAACTACATTTTTAATGACTTTCCAAGTATATGGGGTTCAATTTCATTCCAGGCATTTATTACCCACTCATACACTATTTCTAAACTGACATGATGCATTTGGCCTCCTTTTGATTTCCTTAATCTTTCCTTGCTTCGATGTTCACATCAAAATCAAAGCTTCAAATGACTACGGAAAGAGAAAACATCTGCCAATTCCAAGAATTCATTCGGGTCAGAAGGGTATTGTTACCTCAAATAATGTTCCTTTTTTCCCCGAAACACTAGAATAACATTCTTGTGCACACCTGCTTTGAATACAACGCACCCTCATAGCAGAATTATTCCCCCTTCCCCCCACATATTGTTCTCCATATTGCTCTGTCAATTTAGTATACCATTGTATACTACGGGGAAAAAAACTGCGAATGAATGACTTAAAGATAAGAGAATAAAAGATAAGAGCATCGCACATGCATAACTTATCATAGTAGCCCCTTTAAAGGTTTCTTCGTAAAGAAAAGGGTGAGCGTTATGCGGCGAATATACCTAAAACCAAAAAATTGTACTCCGAAATTACAGGTGCGCGTTATACGTCGGAATATACGGTAATTATTTAGTTTAATTCTTGTCCGTGCTGTCGAAATGCAATTTCCACTTGAATGTTGATGAAACAGTATTTGTTTTATTATTTATATACTTGACATTTGTTTGTAATTTCTTTGGCATGTGTTACGTATTCTTTAGTTTTCTTCTTAAATAATAAGCCTTTACGCATGCATAAACCGGTCTTGAGGAAAAGCTATTTTGGTTCTAAAAGCGCACTGCAAACGTAAATCCCCAGGATATTTATATCACTTGAACGGCAATTTAATGACAAGCGCCGTTAAATTTGATGGATGGTCATTAAAAGCCTGCTATTTTACCGGGTACATAGGATGGCGTTATTTCATTTTGAAAGAAATCTTAAGCAACGGCTGCGAGAGGAAAACATGTCATCTAATATGTCACCTAATTTAAGTTCAACAGCGATACTTGACAAAGAATGTTGCGAAATTGTCATTGTTTTAATGCTACTGTGAAGCGTATGTTTCATTTCAGTTTTATAACTCCTAATAATTTAGTAAATTGACTGCATCTCTAAGAATATGCATTGTAGTTTGCACAGTTAAATGCCAACCTGGAATTTCAAACACTTTCCCTTTAGCTGGTTTAGGAATTCTTTAATAATTTTTAATCGCATACTTAAAAAGTATCTACGAAAAAAAGAACTTATAATGTAAATAAGGTGGTTAAGGCAAAGCTAACACAAATGCAATATTAATAAAACTTATGTAACAAACAAAGGAAAACAGTATAATTTTTTAACTAAGGTCTTATCGAAGCTCTTATCAAGTAATACGGGAAACGAAGCCTGCAATCTGATAACTAGAAGCGGTTCAATCACTATAATAATAAATAAGCTACTTCGCACATTTCATATAAAGAGATGAATTACAATGTGAACATGCTAAATGTAATTTGTATTTTTTCCTTCCTCTTGCGTTAAAGATTTCATAATAATTTTTATTGTTTTGAAGTAAGTGCCATTTATTTTCCTAAAAGATATAAAATATACGTATTTTTACTTTCAGACATTTTTAAATGCGTATTAAGAGCAGAAGTTTAAAAATATTTATTATATATATATAATATTACATATATTTACTATAAATAGACCTTTTTTAACAGTTTACAGATGTGTATAATTTTGAGTTCTAAGAATTCCTACTTGATGTTTTGAAAGGATATCCTGACAAAGGTTGAAATGTCACCTCATTGTCTTCCTCTTGGCATTGTGACAGAAAAGCCTGCCTTTGAGCGTGGGTTCGAATACCGGCGAAGGCATAGGTGTTTGTAATTGTATAATGTATTTGCGGCAAGGAGAAACACTTAAAATACTGGCTAGCAGAAAGTCCTTTCGAGAAGCTGGTAGCCTCAAATCCGTCATTCGCATGTTCTGTTTCAAAATTGAGAGGGAATAGGCAGAAATCATAATGTCCCTTGTAAAGTGCCGAAAGTCTAAATCGATGGCATGCACTCAACATTTATTGGCTAACATGAATTAACGGATCTGATCTAGAGATTCTTTCAGATAAGTAAAACCAGAGACAAGAAATGGATGCCCATTTATCAGAATTCCGAGGTAATTATATAGAATTCAATTGGCTGGTAGGAAGAAAAGATAGATCGTGAATCAATAAAAGGTTAGGTCTTCGTAAACAGGAACAAACACAAGAATTTCAAATCCTGTACCGACTATTACAGGAACAAAAAACCAGGCAATGGATTGTGGGAACTAACGCATGACTCTAAAATCTTTGTCCAACAAAACATTTACATGGCAAAATTAAAATCTTCATAACTGTGTTAATCAGCAATATGATATGATAAAATTAATAACTATTCAAAACAACTTATAAACGAATAGTGGTTTTAAAAATATTAAACAGACAGCTGTCTCCAACAATCTAGGTTATTGCTTTCTAGCATTTGACTATCAGCATAGAAAGTATTTACACTAAATTCTTTCTCTGTCACATTTTTGTATGGTTAATACAAATGTAAGGTATTTGTGTTAATTAATCAGTTATTTTGTTATTTTATGTTACGAATCTGTACTGTCACTTCTCTCTTTCCGTTTTGCTTCCAGACTGCAAATCCCCCTCGTATTTACGACTCCCCCTCATATATACGACAGCCCTGTTAATAACTTCTGTAAATATTGGCCAGTACCATTTTTTTGCTACGGATTTGAATTGTTTGTTTTTCTATGAGCCAGTCGTGCTGATCGACACGACCCATATTTTTGTTACATTAGGCTATAGTATTAAGTTGGAAAATTAAAAATTTTTCTTTCAAACATTTTGATGCCTTGAAACTTGAGTTAGAGGTTCTACGTATCAAAGTTTGTTGCTGTGCTTACACACTTGTTATCCTTCCATTTAACTGTAGTTATTTCGTTTCTTTCGTTGAAACAGTAGTCATAAGTACCACGATTTTTCTTTCTAATATCTTATCAGGTATTAAAGAGCAAAAATATAATTTGGCTATCACAGCACTGCGTCATTAATATTTAATTAGATTGAATGTACTCAATAAATATTAGAAGAAAGAAATACACTGAGAGTAAACCAGAAGTATGGCTACATGTTTGATCAAGCCGTATTATGACAGCTCTGAACAGCGATACAGCGAGCACCATCCGGTAATTCAGTCTTAGAAACTGACGAACCAATCACGAGAGTCTTGTTTACTCATTACGTGCTCCGCCCTTAGGCACTACGCGGAAAAAGAGGGATACCCCGTGGAGGTCTTTTTTTAAGGGGAAACTAACTCGCATCCACGTTATACATGGAAAAAACCCAGAAAACGCCCACGTAGCCAGTCCGTTCGCCAAGACTCGAAACCCGTACCGAACTACCAGTGTTCAGCGGCTTTTACCGCTCTGCCGCTGATAGGCCCTAATCACGATATCAGAGTCACATTCACTTAGCTGCCTCAAACTGCAAGCTTCCTAGCCCGTTACCCATGTTTTGCTGCATTGGTGCTATTGCTTGCTCTTTTAGAAGATTTTCTTTATTGGAAATTTCCCGTTATAAGAAGTTTTTCCTCCTAGTTCTCCATTTTCCTACTACTAACAACAAAAATGTTGCATTAAACACGGCCTCATCGCGATCGTTCGCGTAAGCAATCGCCTCGCTTCTCAACTATAACTTGCTAAAGTATGTCCAGCATCATTTTGGCTAATATAAGCTTGGACAGATGAAATGGAAGCTTATTCATGTAGAGAATACGTAAAGTTTCAAGTTTATTATACCTTTCACCACTTCTGTGTAAAGCACTGCATTTACATAGACCGTTACATTTTCCAGTAAGCATTTACACTTACTACCACCGTGTAGCCATACTTCTTTCTTACCCTATGGACTAATCATTGCTGAATAAGAATTAAACTTTCTCTTCTGTATCTGAGTTTTTTATATCTTGCGTAAGTTTTTCGACTAAAATAAAGCGTCTATTATTAGCACAAAAAGAACGGAGAAGGAGAGAATGAAATGAGAAAGAATTTTATTTCTATGATTATTATGTTGATTGTATTAGTTAACAGTGTACATGTCTAATGGGAATAAGATTATTACGGAACCTTTGGAGGGAAAAAATCCATTTTTAACTAAGCTTTCATTTTTTACCTTTTTTTTCCAGATCGATAACTTTCTTAGATTCGAGTTAATTAAATTGGAGAAAAGTATAGCAAAAGGACTGTAGGCATTATCCTATTCATGTGGATTCTAAAGGTCGTTTAATAAGGTGAAAAAAATTCATTCAATAAGCATTTAAACTCGTAAAATGTTATTACCAATTGAAAGGAGGTGTTTTCCTAATAAATAAAGCTAGTCGCTTTAAAGCGTTAAACTAATTAAAACTTAATTAAAATGTCTGTTTAGAAGCACTACATATACATATTTTTCGAAACACATGTATTAAATCTTCTGTCAGCTATGGCAGTGATGACCAGCTTCAGCACAAATGAGAAATAGTTTATATGGATTGCTTTTCACGCGGACCATATAAGTGCATCTTCACATAATATTTGTTGTTGTGACTAATCTTGCTTGTCTGACATGAGAACAAGACTAAAGAAATTCATCGCTGCAAGGAGT
Source organism: Stegodyphus mimosarum (assembly GCA_000611955.2). Taxonomy (NCBI): domain Eukaryota; kingdom Metazoa; phylum Arthropoda; class Arachnida; order Araneae; family Eresidae; genus Stegodyphus; species Stegodyphus mimosarum. The sequence continues at coordinate 487,975 of KK120883.1, forward strand.
ACAAGTAGTACGAGATAACGCCTATTGTTGGCAAAAGCTTTGGGGACCATATAAAAGTGATAGTACGATTTTGCAAGATTCAACCCCAGTTTTGAAGAAGAGCACCCTGAGGAGGGGTCCGATGGTCTCCCACACCTCTTCCCTTATCACTAATCCACACGATAGGACTTTCTGCTCACCGTATATTTAGAGTGCCACCGTACAGCAAAGACACTATACAATTATAAGCATCCATGGCTTCTCCGGGGTTCGATCCTGTTTGGGTGCCTCAAGTAATATTTATTATATGCATATTACTTAGTCGCATATCTAGTGAACCTTCTTTAGAACGATCATTCATCGTTTTGTATAATTACAGGTATATGTCAAGGTGGCCATTTTAGAGTGGTGACTCTCGAAGCTGATGAATACTTAGCTTTCAGCAATATGTTTGTCGCATCCAAATTTGGCAGGCAGAACATTCATCATAAATCAATAAGCAAAAATTTAAAGGCACTTTCTTTAAATTTAATGCAATATTTAATTTAAAATAAACTTGAAAATAAAGTCATACAATACGTTTGCGGAATTTTAAAGGTTTTGCAGTTTATTAATACTTGAAAGTTTCTTAATTTATTCAAAGAAAATTCAAAACTTTTTTTTATTAAATCTAGCTCAATTTTAATAATACATTTATTGGCATATTATAATCTATGGTGACTGTAAAATAATAATTTTCAGCCCAATAACACAATTTATAATTCCTAAATATTACTTACAAATACTATCTTCAGTGCTAAAACAATTTTGTAATTTGTTTGAACCTGAGTAATGAAATATCGTTCCCCAGTGCTTCCTTGGAAATTATGAAAGTCTACTTGATAATATTTTGCTTTCCTGATTTTTGTAAAAATTTTAATTAATTCATTCGTGGACAAGGGGATAAATAATGAAATAGCATATCCTCGCTTAAAAGTACTCGCTTTGAGATTCTTTCTAAAAAAGACTTTTTTTTAACATAAGATGGCGCAATTTTGCAGTATCTTTAAAGTGGTGAATAAACGTTTCGGCAGTAAGTGTATTTGATTAAGTAAGTTTCAAATAAAATTCAAAAATTCTTAAGTTCAAAACTACTGAAATAGACATAAACGAAGTGACATTTCTTCTAAATTTAAATTTTCTTCTTTAACGGGAATCATTTTTTACGTTACATACATTTAAGCAATGTATTGCTCTAATCTATTTCTTTTCGAAATGTTTCTAACATAGAAATATTTTCTTTTAATAAATGGTAATGTTTGCTGTACTTCTTTGTTATCTCTCATTTGCATGTTTGTAATTGCTTAAGGCAGCAATTAAGAAATTACGTTCTTAGATTTTTTCGAGCTAATGCGAACATTTGCGTTATCTACCTTTGCTTTCTTAATTAACATGACTTACAGGTGATTAACTTCCAACTCTTCTTTATTTTTAAAAACGTATGCAATCATTTAGTTCGCAAATTTTATTACAAATGTCGGTTGCCAATGTGTGAAAGAAATTTTCTTTTGTATTTCTATTTATTTAAAAGCTCTCTGGAAATATTCCCAGAATTTCAGTAAATTATCATAGTGTAATTAGTATAAATTAAAAAAACTGTGTAATTTTCAGGATTTTAAGTGGTTTGTAAGTGGGAAATATTTTCTTAAAAAAGTGCAGAATTTCGCCGTAAGACTTTAGCATCTAAGAGGATCACAAACTGGTGTCCTTAAAATAAGAGAAAATATATTTATTTTACTTCCCTTTTATAATAAGGTAATATTTACTTATAAGTGTATATATGCCATGTATACCATTACTTACACAGAGACTGTTCTAACATATTTTAGACGAGTTTGCTTTGCTATAAAAAAATCGCCTCCTTGGAAAATGTTTTTTAACTGCAACTACATTTTCCCCAAAGTCTAATTTATCGTCTGATGCTTGACAATTTCGTTTCGGTATAAAACGGCACTTTTAAAGAAGAAATGGATGGAAGGCTATATTTGTGCTCTTTCCGAAGAAAATTATTCTTATTTAGTCATTAAAAAGTACTGTGAAATCTGTGAGTCTTCTGTATTGTCAACAAGAAAAGAAAAAAGTCAAAGTTTGTTTTCGAGTAGAAACATTGTTCAAAATACATATCCAAGGCAAACACGGGTGTTTCGAATGTTTCAAAGGTAAGATCTTTAATATTTAACAAAATAAGCTAAGTCAAACGACAGTTCCAAAATCATTAAAATTCTCAGAATTGCCTTTAAACAAGGGAATTAATGCTTATTTGAATCTTAAAAAAGCGAAAAAACATAATGTGTGTCGTCTTTCCCCACTACATATTGCTGAAAGCAGAACGCACTGCAGAATTTTCTATGAAAAACAATTATTCGAAGAAAAATGGAAAAATGTCATCACAATAGATGAATCTTGTGTGTGTTTAAATGACTGCAAAAATAAGAGACCTACTTATTTTCATTAAAGAGAAGGAAAAAAAATCTTCCAAGGAATCTAAACGAAGTTTTTTAATGATTGTTGTTGGTTTTTGATATAACTACAAATAAAAATTAAAGAAAGTGCAGAAAACTGTTAAGGTCAACTTCACATATTATCATGAATATGTTTTACACCGAATTTTTAAATACGAAATACCTTCTCTTTATCCACAATACCATCAATCAGTAGAACTGCATCAAGCCAAAGCAAGCAGCCACAAGTCAAAATCAACTGTTAATTTCCGGGAAAAAATGGAACAGGTATCAAAATCATACCCTTCACTCATATCCCTACTAAATCTTCTGATATATCATCCACGGATTTTTGCGCTTTTGCACTTTTAAAAAGCGAATTGTCCAAACGTCGACCTACAACCCTCCTTAGACAAGAGGTTCAAGAGGAATGGGGAGAAATACTTCTTTAATACTATAAAGGGGTTTATTGGGTTGGGAAATAACGGTGTGTAAGGATAGTGAAGAATAAATATTACCAAATGGAACATTTGAAACACGAAACATTTAAGTAATATATTTCTGTAAATACAATGAAAGTCGTCTAAAAAATGTACGAACAGCCTTCGTAAGTGCATACTCCATGCAAAGTATAATCTAAAACTTTTAGCGTGCAGTGTAACATTTTAAAGAACATAACTTAAAGAAAAAAAACTTTTCCCATTAGTAGCTTAAAGGAATTTTAAAACATAAAAGTAATTAAAAGTAGTGAAAAATTTTACAAGTATTTTCTTTTTTTTTTTTTTAATAAAAATAGCATCTCTTATTGCCGGTCCGGAAACTGTATCTTTAATGATGAATGGCGTTACACACAGAAGCTTGCAATCTATGAGCTACAAAATTTCGCAGTCAATTAAATTTTATTCTGGATGCGGATGATAGTGCTTACAAGAAAGACAGCTATAAATTTCGCAATTCTAAGGAAATTAAGCATATTATTTATGCTACTTGTGGAAAAAAAAAACATTTTCGTAAAGTGTTGTTGCAAAATGACCAGTTGCGGTAACAGGTGACAGGTGACGAAGGAAGGGGACGCCTGACGTGTGACATAGGCAAACAGGCATGTGTCCCACGCCCTCCCCTATTTAGAAGCAACAGCTCCTTGGATGCGCAGGACGCACCGGGAGCCTGTAAAGATCTTGAAAGTATTGACATGGCCATACAAGGGCAGATGGTTGCATAGGATGTTTGCTTGACAGAGGTACATATACATCACATATGAACACATACACGAAAAAAAAACACTAGCAACACATAAATTACATACATTAGCACATACATAAACGCATAAGTAAACACATTAAGTAAACACATATGATACATATATAAAACACATATAAAAATACATTTAAGACAGATATAAAACACACTTAAGACACAGATAAAACACACAGGAAATGCACATTTATAGTTGATACAATAATAAATTTACGCATATTATTGTATCAACTGTAAATGTGCATTTCCTGTGTGTTTTGTCTGTGTCTTAAGTGTGTTTTATATCCGTCTTAAATGTATTTTTATGTATTTATATCTGTCTTAAGTGTATTTATATTAAATGTACATATATTAAACACAGCTTTCCTACAAACGGTAACACAGCTTTCCTACAAAACGGGTTTAGGGTTGCCAGATTTGGCACGAGATCGTTCATTTGGCGACGTTTGGCAGAAAAAAAAATTGGCGATATGCTATAGACGGAGCTAGAACATTCTAGAATGGGTTCGGAATGTTCTCCAAGGCAGATTAAAAGTTATATATACCTACCGTTATGAGGTATATCTCCCACATTCTTAGCGTGCCTTCGTGGTGTAATGGTCAGCACACTGAGCCGGTATTTCAGAGGTCCGTGGTTCGATTCCCGGCGAAGGAATTGCATATTTTTCATGTCTCCTGCTTCGTAAAAACCTAATGTCTCTACACCGTGTGTTTACACGGAGTAGTTGTTCCTTTTACAAATAATTGCCTTCGTCATAATCATCTTTCGTCAACAGATGGTGACACATTAGTTGCTGCCTTAAATAATAATTGATTCTACGGCCCCTAGATGGAGCCATATTTGCAGCTGTGACGAAGAAATTACAGAAATAATTTTCCACTAAGCGGAGTTCAAGATTCATGAATATGCTCATCCAGTAAGGGTAAAAAATTGGATATTAAAGGCCGTCAAGCCAAATACTCTCTAACTACGTTATTCACTGCGATTCACTGTGGAGTAGTTGTTGAGTTTAGTAGTAGTGTCTTGAGTTCAGAGATTAACTCGAAAGCGATCGATTGAGTCGGGAGTTATACTTTAATGTATTGCCGTGAAACTGTCTTCACCGTTATAGCCTGATAGCATGAAGATTGTGTTGCAGATATTTTCAACGCGTTTGTCGTAGTTTTTCGACGACTGTAATGCGTCTTTGGAACTCTCCTGTGCAACAGTGACGAATAAATTGTGTTTTGAATCTTTATAAGGTGCTCTCATCAATCACTCCAAATCCACGAACCCACAGAACGCAACGATATTATTAAGACCACATAAAATGATTTTTAAACTATTAAATTTTACTCGAGGATATACCACTATTTTAAGATTTCGTGCAGTTTAAATCTAATTCAAAGGCAGAGTTTCAACGAAACTATATAGTAGAGAGACAATTTAGGACTCAGACGAGTTTTTGCATAAAACGAAAATAACAACACATGTAAAAATCTTTCAGAGATTAGAAGCTATAAGTGAAAACTTCAAATATTATTAGAGATCAAAAGTGATACATAGTACTGTCAACTGAACTGGAGGAATAACTGGAATAAAAAAAAATCTGAAAGGTTTCAGTTTTTAAATTACGTCCAAAGGGGCTTTTTATTAACGTTTTGTGTGTTACCGTTATTTATTAAATATCATGTTCTTCGCACTTAAACCATAAAATTCAGTTGAACAGCAACATCGCAAAATAATTTTAAAATGAGCATATATTTAGAATTTCGGATACACTGTTCCACGCGCTGGAGATAAAAAGTTTTTTTTTTCGCCGTAGAGTGTTGCCACTGCTCGCTTTTAAATCGTTTGAGTTTGTTCATCAAAAATTCGTTTAAGTTTTATAAAATATGAAATAGATAACGCACAAATTCCAAATTTGAATTTCCAGATGCGCATATTCGGGTGGAAACGTACGTTATTCAAAACTGGATGGCTCTAAGTACCGTTGTTTTATCACATTTGGAGAAATATACATACATTTATGCAGATTCTTCATTATTTAATTTCTTTAAATATAATACAGGGCGATAACGTTGGGTGGCAACAATTTGAAAAGCGATATAGCCGTTTATAGTGATTCAACGCAAAACAAAAGCAATAGGCCTTCAGGGACAAAGCTCCTTTGCACTATAAACAACAAAAAATAAGAGATAAGAAAAAAAATCTGAATGGTTTTCAAATTTTAAATTACTTCCAAGAAGGCGTTTTTTTAACATTTTGTGTGTTATCTTTATTTATTAAATATCACATTATTCGCACTTAAACCATAAAATTCAGTTAAAAAACAATATCGCAAAATAATTTTAAACTGAGCATATCTTTAGAATTTCCTATACACAGTCTTACGCGCTGGATATAAAAATGTATTTCTTTACAAACGTTGCCATTTCTCGCTTTGAAATCTTTGAGTTTGTTCATCAAAAATTCGTTAAAGTTTTACAGAATATGAAAACTTATTTACATTACAGAATCATTACAGAATATGAAAATTTCAAATTTGGACTTCCAGATGCTCATATTCGCAGCAAGATTATGCCATTTAAAATTCGATGGCTCTAGCTACCGTCGTTTCATCACAATACGAGAAAGATGCATACATTTATGCACATTCTTCATTATTTAATTTCTTTAAATATAATACAGAGCTGCAATATTTGGTGGCAACAGTTTGAAAAGTAAACCGACAATTAATGTTTCCGACCCAAAATCGCAAAAAACGAAAACAGTAGTCCTTCAGGGACAAAGCCTCTTTGGTCTAAATATCTAAAAGTTTTCAGATTTTAACGGTCGACTCAAAGGATTTATTGAGATTTTTTGCGCTTTTGCTCTGCTTATTGTCTACCAGTCTGCAGTTCCACTTACTTCTACTAACTCCTTTTTTTATCTTTTTAATATTTTAGCTTTATTATTAAGCACCATTTTCTTCGCAGTTACATATACAATTCAACAGAAAAATTACAAAATTTTAAAAGCGGCATAGCAGTATATGCTTAGAAATCTCGATGCAGCATTAAGCGTTGTTATACAGTTTCTGTTTTTTCAGTCTTTTCTCAGTTTATCATATTAATGTTCAGTTTCCTTTCTTTTTAATAAGATGGCTTTGTAAAACGTTGTTCTTTTTTTGTCTTTATTAAAGTTTTGTGCGTTTATCTTATTTATTAAATAGCATATTAATGGCGCTTATGCGTCATAAAATTCAATTCAAAAGCAAAATCATAAAATATTTAAAAACTGCATATCTTTAGTATTCCCGATTGACAGTTTCGCGCGCTGGAGACAGAAAATTAAAATGCAAACATATTTGTTCATATAAAAATGAAAAAATTCCAATGCAATGATCACCAAAATATCAGATCTACGCAATCGAATATTCTAATGAGTATACTCCACAGTTTGTGTTATATATGTATCTTTCCCCAATTTTATGTTACTTTTCTCTTGTGTTTAAATGTAACAACTCCAATGTATAACTCCAGTGCTCCTTAGGAGAAAAAGGATACAGTCAATTGCAGGTTTTCATACTGTAGCTAGTTAGTGTAGTGAGACAATACCTGTTCGATTCTGTAGTGAAGTCTCTGATGCGCTATGTCACCTAGTTATCTCCCTTGAGAGAGAAAATGTTTTTTTTTTCGTACAGTGTTGCCATTGCTCGCTTTGAATTCGTTGAATGTTAACCAAAGGTTCGTTACAGTTTTACAAAATATGAAACAGATAATAATACAAACTCTAAATTCAAAGTTCTTGCTTCCAGGTGCCCATGTTTGGTTGGAGGACTACGTTATTCAAAAATGGATGTTTCCTAGAGACACCGTTGTTTTTTCACAATGTGAGAAACATGCATACATTCATACAGATACTTCCTTACCTAATTCTTCAAATAAAATACAGGCCGATAATATTTGGTGGCAACAAATTTAAAAGACGCCGTTATAGTTATTCAATGCAAAATGCCGTTTCGAGACTAACGTCTCTTTTGGACTAATAATGTAAACTGCAATGAAATCTAAGATCTGAACTTAAGCTCTTTACTAAAGAAGACAAACTAAATGTTTAAACGAATTATAATATTTCCCCAAGACGAATTTAGAAACAAATTCGGTTAAAAGGCACTCAAATGCTTACGATTAACATCATCCCCCTATGTTAAACGAATAAAAATATCGAATACCGAAAGATTAGCTTATTTCTTCGAATGAATACCAATTTAAGAACGTTTCGTAAACTACTTACAAGATCTGATTTCTGCTCTATTTAATGTACGCACAATTCTAAATTGCTGCTTATGATTTAAAAGGAGCACTTCACTAGCTTATTCAAATTTCAATGTTAAATAGAAAAATATGTCTTTCTTTATACTGCAGAACAAACACGACATCATAAATTATGCTCATAACGGTGAATAGTGGTTTTCCTTTATACCCCGAAAAGCCACTTTAAAAGCAGCTTTAAGCAGAGTGGAGTAAAATCTTATAAAAGTTAGAGAACCTCTTCCGCACATTGAAATAAAATTCAATATTTTTACTTAAAATGCCTTGTTTCGGCTTTCCTACTTTCTTGGAAGTATATATTCCGCTGAAATAACGCTTCAATTTAGTAAGCGTTTCTTTACGCTTTATCGGAAGCAATCTTGCATAACGTGTTTTTCACACGCATCGCTGTAAAGCTAATGGGAAGAGACCGTTTGTCAGGTTTTACGAGCGACTGCGAGAACCTTTTATAGCTCTATAAGAATACCAGTAAAGCATCTTCGAAATAGAAGAAGCTCTCCTTTTCCCTCTAAAATGTTTTTACGTCATGCTTTTTGCGTTTTTTATTTTCAAAGCTCTTATTTTTTTAGCCTTCCCCGTAGAGTTTCAAGTTTTTCTGTAATTTAAATTTATAGCCTAACATATCGAACTTAAAATCCTATGAAATTTTCCAAGAAAAAATATGTATTCGCGAAGTTATTGGGCCATGAAGCAAAAATAAATTTTAATAGAAGAAAGTTCTAGTTAATGAAAATTTATGAAGCTCATATAAAAAGTTACTCGGAGCTTTTCTTTTGCCGGATACGTAAAATTGTACCAACCTTGCTAACATCCACTGCTTGGAAGCTCCTTTTTCATATTTTAAGAAATATTTATCATTATATATGGTGATCTTTCCGTAGTAAGTGAAATTAAGTACTTTTTTAACTAGCTTTAAGAAGTTTTTAATGAAAATTAATTGTGATTTTAATAAACTGAATACAATTAATGTGTTAACGTCAAACGTCTGGTATTTTTGAATGAATATTGTATTATTTATTCATAAAAACATTTAAGAACTTAATTATTAATCGTTTTATTACTTAATCGTAATACAAGGAAGATTAAGACATTTAAAGTCTTCAGCTTTAAGAAATTATTCTGATCAAAAGAAAAAGTAAAATGTATCAAGTTATCAAAACTTTTCCGGCGAAATGTTGTTTCTTCTTTCATTGATTATGTAATCTATTTTCCAGATAAATATTTATTTCGAAAATTCATCTTTTGTCGGAAATAAATTTAAAAATTATTCACTGCAAATGAAATTTATGTCAGAAAACTGCATTTCTTTTCAAAGTTTTATTAAGTAATTTCTTAAGTAAATGTTACAAATTTATTTATTCGTTTATTTTTGAATTTGGTTATTTGTTCGTTTGAAGAATACATTTTCTGCTTATCATTACTGAAAATTATATTTTATGGTAGAGCCTCCAAAATTTCAAAAAGGAAGATAAACGACTTTTATGTGATATCTTGCAATTAATGATAATTATTTTTTAAATCTTCTATTAGGTTTTTAAGAAAATAAAAATTCCAAATAAAGAATAAATTGAAATGTAATCGTACTAATATTTATAGAAATTTAACCTTTTTACTGCTTTCTTCACAAATATTTGATGTATATTCTTTATAATCTGTACATTATCTGAGGCTTTGTAATTTGCCTTAAAACTCTTTTATCAAAAGAATTCACTGGGGAAAAAATATGCATAAGAACTGCAAAAGCAATTATTTCTATTCAATGAGTTACACGACCAGACATTTGTTTGCTCCTGAGTTTCACGCTAAGCTTACAAAGAAAGCTTTCTTTAGGTACAGGGTGAATCAGGAATATGGCTAAAAGTCTGAAATAAATGTAATATGTTATTATGCAATGCATGGGGGAAATGATGAATGATAATTAATTTTGGAAGATAATTTTATTATTTCAAATAAGTGTCAGGTATCTGAGATTATGGCATTAAATGTATGATACTGAAAATGCAGCAGCAAGTTGCAATTGCGATTTGGGATTGCTGCATACGAAATTGATCAGGAAGCTGTAAAAATAAAAACTAGAATTGAAATTTTAATGTAACATTATTGCCTCGAGTATGGAATCGCAGAGCTTAAGAAAACTATTCCTTTTAATAAGAATCATCAGAAAATATGATCGTGAAGTATTTCATTAATAACCCATGGAGAAAATCCTCCCGGGGCTCGACGTAGAGAACTTTGCGAAGCAATTGGCTAGGAGCTGTACCTAGGCAGTTTCGGCCACGGGGGATATACAAATAATGAACCTGGTGATTCTAATGGCTCCGGAACGATCGTTTATCTGCCGGCCTGTGGGTCTGGCAGGTCCCAGAGCTTAAGGTTCTTGTAGCTCGGGGTCTTGCTCCGGGTTTACTGTATAATGTCCTTGGCCGACAGGTAGCTCGTGTGACGGGTAGGTGGCAAATTATGACTGTCAGTCTCGCCTTATGGCCATAGCGTCAATCCTCTCCAAGGTGCTAGGATAGGGGTTGAAACCCTGTGCCTGGTTCTGCCATGGATTGGCCGTGTAGTGCTGTTTAATCGACGGAACGTGTATGCTCAAATATATTTAGTACAATGAATCTAATTGGTTATGTTGTGTATTGTTTTTCATTTTGTAGCCTTAACTGTCCAGTAGCGTTACTTCACTTCACATACCCGTACTCTTACCTTATCTGACTCACTTGCAGTTTCTATTGAACATTTAGTTGCGTTATATCATTAATTATCTTCGACTTGCGAGGATGTCCAAAGCTTTAGTCTGATTTTGCCCAGTTAGCAAAGATTTTTGACGTGTAATTTAGAGTTACTTAAGAAACAATATGATACCTTATTGAAACCCGTGCAATTACAAAAACGACTTTCAGATGCATAATGACTTAACTTCAAGTCATAAAAAGTCTGTTTGTTCATTCCAACAATAGTTCACATTTCGTTTACTCTCAAATACTTCTTTTGCTCTTGGAGAAAAGGGATCCTTCGTCGCCTAACTGCCTCATATCAACAGAGTTTGTTAATAAACCGGCGCTAAAGTACAACTGAACTTTTGCCTCTTTCTATTTTGATTTGGCATGTTCTTTTGCTCTTACTTACGTTTGCTTACTGTTACGTACGTCTTCCACGTACAAGCTATTTGAACAGTGTGGTTATAGATTTCCATTGAATGTTATTGAATTTAAGTATGAGCTTTTAATTGCAAAACTTGTTAAAGCTGTGCAATTTTATGAGAGCATTTTCAATAATTGGGATAGAAGAATTTCGTAAATAAAAAATCTAATTCTGCCGTAGAACAAAACCGCTAAAGTCCATTGGGAAATAATAAATTAAATGCAAAAGAGTCTAATGAAACTATCAATGAAAAAGTGAAATTATTGTAAAGCGAGCCATTTTGACGAACTGTGCCCTTTAAAGTGCAAAACCTTTTGAATAACTCCTTAAACTGAAATGAATATTTTACTAAGTGTTTTTTTTCTTCTACGGGAACCATGTTAAAAGTTAGATTTTGCTTTTTCGAAACCTTCCTTCGGTGCTGAAACCGTTCTCAGAATTTTTTTTTTGCAATGTTTCAGAACTAAACAAACTGGAAATACATATTTAAGATCCATATTAAAGCAAATAATGGCTACAATCCTTTTTTTTCCAAACTCTCTGTATTCGATTGATGTAAAAAAAACCAAACTGTATTCGATTCTAAAAATATACTTAATTAGAACTTTACCTCATCAAGTACTGAAGTCTAATATATGGCTCTAATTTTTGCGCATTTTTTTTCAGTCACGCCTTCGGATCCTGAAATGGAAGTGGAAGGGAAAAAAGTAAGGAATGGAAGTACAGTCGGCCCCTACGTAGAAGGCTCTACTTTTGTCCTTGAGTGTAAATCATCCGGGGGGAGACCAGCCCCGGAAGTTACTTGGTGGAACGGCACTAAACCTCTTCCGGTCAAGACCACCGTGATGCCGGAAGAGAATGGAACATACTTCGTTACCTCAACGGCCCGCTTTGTTCTTTCGAGGTGGGATCTCGGGGGTAAAGTGGAATGTCGTGTTCGCAGCAATGCTTCAGCCCACCCTACGCATCAGTGGATAAAACTGGACATTCACGGTAATAATTCTCTCTTTCTATTAACCGTTGAGACGTGCGGTTTTCATTTTATTGTAAAATCAATACTTTTAGAGACACCATTCTCTGACGCAATTTGTAAAGATGAAATAAAGACGAGAATTTGCCTATGAACTAGAAATACATTTTGTTCTTTTTAATAAATCGTTTCTTCTTTTCAAAGAAAGGGATTGTTAATACTGCTAAATACTTTTATTTTATTAGAGATGAAATTCGAGAATCCTTTAATTATACGAATCTTAAAAAAAATTCGACGTTAGAAAAACCGAATCGTGGATTTTTTATTTATTTTTATTCATTTATTTATTTTTCATTTGAATTTTTCCAATCATAACCTAAAGTTTCTTTAAAAGCTTTTTAGTTCAAAGCGCCTCAAAGTATGCATTCAGAATTTACTACTGAAAAAAAAACTCACTTATTCTAAAATAAAATATTAGGAGATTAAAAGCATTTTTCTACTGAAATAGTAACTCAGTTCGAATTGCCGGAGCTCATCTCATTTACAGCTGAGTTTCCTCTCCCCCTGGGGGGGGTTCGACGCAGAGAACTTTGCAAAGCTATTGGCAAGGGTATGTATACCTAGGCAGTCTCGGCCACGGGCTATACAAATTACGAACCTAGTGGTTCTAAAGGCTCCGTAAAGATCACTTATTGCTCGGCCTTTGAGTCTGGCACGTTCTAAAGCTCAAGGATGTAGTAACCCGGGATGACGTCCTGGGTTCTGCTTTGGGGGGGGGGCGGGTTTCCTGGGTAATGTCCTAGGGCGACGGGCAGCCCGTGTGACTAGTAGGTAGCAAATAGACGACCAGTGTCGCCCTAAGGCCTGTGTCGTCCTAGGTGCGATGGCGCAAATTTGCGAGGCCAGAAGTGTGCGAGGACAGGGGTTGGATCCCTGCGCCTGGTTCGTGGGGGGGGGTGCGGACTCGTAGTGTCCTTTAATGTGATGGAATGAATGTGTGGAACTCCCAATATTATGTTAAATTACGTTACAGCTGACCTATGCTCTGAATAAAACTATGATTTATCTGAAAAATTGAGAAATATCGGAACCGGGGTGTGTTGAGTTCCTGCCAATTTAACTGAATGAATAGTTTCAATCTCAAAATTTCCTTTATATTTATTTCGCTGCATTTTGCTAAAAAACTATATTAAAAAATTTTAACAGCAAAAAAATTAATGGATGTTAGATGTTTGACGAAAATTAAATAGTATCAGCATAAATTAAGATAGGAATATGTTTTTTTATTATTATTACTACTGCTGCTTTTAAATAAATATTTTAAAAAATAAAATAGTTAAGAGACATCATGATTCAGTTTTGAGTCTCCACTATGTTAAGAACACAGATCAGTAATTCATCTTCGAAAGAGCGCGAATACAAACGGTATAAATTTACATTCATTACCAGAAGCCAGAGTCTGCGAAGGGGATGAAAATTCTCTGCATTAAGTTGTTTGTAACATTCTGATTGCTCAGCCGGAGATTAGTCTAAAGCATATGGTAGACTGCATCAGTATGATTAAAAGTGGTCTAGCTACTTGCCATGATGGCTATGCTCATGGCATTATTCTCATATTTCGTAATCAAAATTGCGAAGCGTCACGTTTTGCCGTTAGTTAAATTGGCTCAGCATTACTTTAATACAGTACTTAAAATTTTATTGAAATAAAATATTCGTTCTTATTTTTAAAGACACTGCATCATGAAGAATGATGTAGCTTCGCCTAAGAAGTTATGCATTATAATGAAACGCGTAATATTGAAAGATTATTCATTGCCAAGCATCTCCAATTTCAGAGTGTTTTCTGTCATTTTAACTAATTCAAGTATAACGCTTTGTATTTTATTATTTAGGTAAAAGTAATATTAAAGCCAACCTAATAAATTCAGCTCATTTAGAAAATACATGAAAATTGTCTACTTTATATCTATCAAAGTATTCGACTGTATTTCTTAAACTAACATTGCAGACATTTATTATTTCTTGATATTGATTGAAGATATTCTTCTGTGCAGCAATTCAAGAACGTTCTATTAGTATCATCACTTTTATTTAAAAAGAAGCATTTCCTTTCTCTTCGTTCATTCTTTTGGAAGATATATGCCAGACACCATCAACATTTTATTGAATAAGAAGGTTATTTCGGATTAAAAAAAACTTGAAAGTTTCTGTTTGTCATAAATACAGAGACTGTTCGCACAGACGAATTTGCTTCGGTATAAAAAACCGCGTTCTTGGAAAACCTTTTCAACTGCAACTATATTTTTGGAAATGTGAATTATCGTCTGCTTTTTGACAGTTTTATTTTCATGAAAAATGGCGCTTTTAAAGAAGCAATGGACGGGGGGGGGCTATGTTTGTGCTCTTTTTCAAAAGAAAATTATTTGTATTTAATTATTAAAAAATGTCGTAAAAGCCATGATTTTCCGGTATCTAAAGCAACGATAGATAATATTTTCAATAAGAAAGGGAAAAAGACATAAAAGTTTGGCTTCAAGGAGAAATATTGTTCAAAATACATATCTAAGGAAAAAAGGAATGTTCCGAATGTTGCAAAGACAGATCTTTAATGGCAAAAGAAAATCCGGCAAGTCAAAGAACACTTGTAAAATCATTAAATACTCAGTGTCAGCTCTAAACAAAGCGATTAATGCTGATTTGAATCTTAAAAAGGCGAAAAAACTCAATGTGCATCGTCTTTCTCCCCAACATGTCGTCGAAAGCAGAACGCGCTGCAGAATTCTCTATAAGATACAATTATTTGGGCAAAATTGGAAAAATGTTGTCTCAATAGATGTATCTTGGGTATATTTCAATGACAGCAATAAAAAGTGACCCATTTATTATCATCAAATGGAAGTGAAAAAAATCTTAGAACATGGTTCAATGACTCTAAAGAAAGTTTTTCAAAGGGATTTATCATTGTCGTTGGTTTTTAAAATAACGACAAATAAAAATTAGAGAGAGGGCAGAAACTGTGAAGGTCAGCTCCACGTATTATCAGGAATGCATTTTATACCCAATTTTCAAGTACGAAATAACTTCTCGTTACCCAGAGTGCCAACAATCAGTAGAACTGTTTTCAAGACAAAGTTTTCGCTGTTAATACCCTGGAAAAAATGGAACAGGGAATGTGCTTCAAGGCCATACTGTTCACTTATATCCCTATTAAATCTACTGATGTATCCACGGATTTTTGCGCTTTTGGACTCTTAAAAAGCGGATTCCCCAGATGTCGACTTATATCCTCCCATGGTAAGAAAAAGCTTCATTGTCTTGGAAATTACAGTGTAGAAAGATAGTGAAGAATAAGGATTATGAAATACAATGAAAATCGTCTAAAAATGTGCGTACAGCCCCTGTAGTGATTTTTAGAGTTAAAAGTTTTACTTAAATTCGAAACGACAAGTAAGCTCACAGGTATTTATTTGTTGCAAAACGTTTGATATTTTAAAGCGTCTGAGAATTTATATTTAAATACGACGACCCGCCAGCCAATTACTATGCATTACTTACTTGGTTCATTGTATTATTTCCAAGTATTAAGTTTAATAAAAAAACTACATTATGCTTCATTTACTGAGATAGTTCCAGACACATTACGCTATTCTGAGAACATCATTAATTGCTTTATTAAATCACGTGACGATTATCCCGGCAAAATTCTATTCCAAGGAGTATTTTCACATGAACACAATATTGCGTGCCAATTTTCAAACAAATGGAGCTTAATAAGTGAACTTCTGATCCGAATTTCCGCCACGAAACAGGAGTGTTTAAGTAATTTACTCGGCTTTTACATTAATTGCAACATAACCGCGCCATTTTCCAGTCTTCTCTGAAACCCTCGAACCTGGCGCTATTTCTCTTGACGTTTACAACTCGTTTCAAGAGATATATAGTCTCGCGCCCAATACTTTCGGAAATTAAGTCTTCTAGAGACAAGCTTCAAGGGTGGTATCAGTGTGGAAATTACTATTTAATTTATAGCAACCTGAACCGTGAAGTAGCATTGGAGACGAAGCTATAAATCTTTCCCAATTTTAACACGACACTTTCCTCCTCGTAATGGACCGACGGAGAAGGTGGGGTGATATTATCACAGATGTTTGTAATTCTCTCTAATTTTTGTTTCATCATTAGGCAGATATACTCATAAAATTCTAATAAAAATATGATTCCTAATCAAACGTAACTTTATTTATGCAATAGCAAAACAAAATAATCAACTTATTTTACTCTAGATGTTTCTTATTCGGAAGTCATTTTATAATGATAATAAACTTGAAAATAATTACCACGAAATTTAAGTTGTAATCAGGCTCGCATTTACCATCAGGCGCATTAGGGCGCTATTTGTGGCTCACTTTGTATAGAGACACATTTTGAAACCTTACTTCTTAGAAATAACAACAGAAAAATCTATTTAGTTGTAAAAAAAACAGTTTATTAGCCCCAAAGGGAGGTTAGTCTCGAATGAGATATTAGTCTTGAAACGTCATTTTGCGCTCAGTCATTATAAAAGTCGTATCACTTTTCAAACTGTTGCCAAGAAATATTATCTCCCTGTATTACATTTAAAGAAACTAAATAATGAGGAATCTGCGTGAATGTACGCATGTTCTAGCATTGTGAAACACCAACGGCCCCTTGAGTCATACAGTTTCGAGTAACGTAGTCCTTCACCGGAACATGAGCACATGGAAGTCCGAATTTGTTTCATTATTTATTTCATATTTTGTAAAACTTTAATAAACTTTGCTTTAACAAACTCGACGATTTAAAAGCGAACAGTGGCAACACTGTACGGAATGAAACATTTTTATCTCTAGCGCGCGAGACTGTCTATCCAAACTTGTAAAGATATGCTCGTTTTAAATATTTTGTTTTTGAATTGAATTTTATGTGGCTCAAGCGTCAAAACGTGATATTTAATAAAAAAAAGAGTAAACGCACAAAGCGTTAATATAATATTAATAAAAAGACAAAAAACATTTTTGTCAAGCCATCTTACTAAGAAAACGGTCCATTGATACGATAAACTGAGAAAAGACTGAAAAAAAAATACGCAAACATTTAATGCTGCATTGAAAATTCAAAACTTTTATTGTTCTGCAGTTTTTAAAATTTTTGTAATTTTGCTGTTGGATTGTATATAGCGTAAGTGCGAAGGAAATTTTGCTTAATAATAAAGCTAAAAAGACAAAAAAAAAGTGAGTGTAATAGCAAACTGATTGAGGGCGAGCTCAGCGAGAATGTAAAAAAAAAAAAACTTTACAAAACCTTTTACCTTTTGTTTAACTGTTAAAATCTAAACCTTTCAGATTTGTTAAAAGATTGAATTCGTAATTCTTTAGAATAAGAACTAAGATTCAATTGCACTGCCGTAACCGATATACAAAATTTAAAACATTACGCTCATTCTCGTTGTTTAACTTCTCCAATAATCGGTATTCAGCGTATTGTTATAACCCAAGTTAGTCATTTGTTTTAGCCAGCCAAAACTTCTATCTTTTTGTGCTTTCGCAATTTTTTTAGCTTTAATGCGATTATCTGTTTTAATTATTTACATGATTATTACGAATTTAATACAACTGTGCTTAATTTTTGGTATATTAATACACACTATGATACCCCGAAAAATTAAATTCGGAGTTGGTTTGGGAAAAAAAAAGAACAAAAATTTGTAGGGTCCATTTGCCTAACTGCTGTGTGAAAACTGGAAGAGCAGTAACTGCACAGAAAGAAGGGTTAAAAGTACAATTTATTACATTCTTTAAAAAGTACAATGCATCAACTTGACGCTAACACACTACGCCTCACTCGGGTGGTAGTTAAAATAGCAAGAACTAAGCTAAAAATTTGAAGATATTAACAAGTAGTAGAATTACGCTACAGGGCTCAGACTATCTTGTTTCCTAAAACAGCGTTGAAAATCAAATGGCAGCAAAGTAATAGCTGTTACGCCACGTTTAACTAGCAATGAATGTTAAGCAGAAGCTCACGCTACAAAAGCACAGAGTTCGCCCACACTCTCTAACTTTCCCTTCTAGAACCTTGGTATTTAAACCTTATCGCCTCAAAGTAGAATTTGCATTACTTCCCGAGCACTACCAAATTTAAATATTCTGGCATTGACAATTAAGGGAAATGAAGGCTTATAGGAAAGTGACGAAAAATTAAATTAAATTGGTTATTTAAAATAAATATAAATCCCTGCAAGCTTAATAGTTAAAACAAATGCTATTTCCTTGTCTAATACTGGTCTAAAAATGAAGAAACTGGGGAATTTTTCTTAACCCATTTTTGTCTCCTTGCAAATAGACGCCTGCCATACTCCTCACCCACGTAAAGAAGAAATTGCTGCCTGTTACAGATTTGTTTATCGGGCAATTTATTTACTCTTCGCTCCTCCCGTTCGTATAAGAGCGGGGGGGAAGTACGTAATATCCTGAAAGCTGCTGCTGTCTCTCGCGGTTATCCTGCTTTCACCATCCAGAGCTTATAAAATGATTTTTTAGACCTTCAACCCTTTCTACTTTTAGTCTTCCAATTAACGATGTTTCACTCTTAAATTTTATTTAAATTTCATCGCAATGTTCAGCCGATGTCTTTCTAAATGTTTTTAACAATATAGACTTCCGGTTTCCTAGAAACTTGTCAACGAAATCTAATTCTTAGTTCTAAAAAATGGAATACCCGATCTTCATTCATAGGTCATAAATGAAACTCTTCGTGAACGCAATTTTGCGTTTATAGAATAAATCCAAGTACCTTTAAAATTCAAGGGAAATGAATATATCCTTTACTTAAATAGAAAGAATGGAAATGGTCCATCATAGAATTTCATTGTTGATATAAAATGCGGAACCTTCTAAGTCTAAAATTCTTGTTTTTGAGTATAAAAAGCGTCCCTCAGTTTGGGTTTCTTGTTGAGCCGTCGACACCCCTTTATAGCTTAGGACCATGGTGAATATAAGCCAGACGAATTTTGATATTCGACCTCAGGATTTTTTTTTCTTTTTAAGTTCCTACTATTAGCTCACTCCACCTATATCTTGTTCAAATTTTCAGTCGTTAATAAAGTACTTTTTATTCATCCACTCAAGTTCAAATACATTTTTTTAAACTTACAGTGGATGACACTTGACGTTCACACAGTTTTTTCACATATTTATTTGTATTTATAATTTTTGTTTTGCATTTTTAATTCTTTTGAAATTTTTCTTTGTTGACCTTAGTATGAATTGACTTTAATTTTTTTTATTACTTGTTTTAAATTATGATGAGACTTGCCGAAGGAGGTTGATCCTGCTTCGCTGTATCGGACGCAAAACTCCGTCGACCTTAAGGTCTCGTATCCGCTTGGTCGAGAAGCGTACCACCTAGCAGGTCGCTCGACGCCGGGAGAAACGATGAAAAAGAAGAGGATGGTGCTAATAACGAGAGCTGATATTTTCGTGGTTTCATATGTAACGTGTATGTAAGCCAGTTTGCTTAGAGAGTTCTCCAGGAAGGTATCCCTCTACTTAAGTAGATAGTGCGCCCTCGAGTACTTTTCCATAATCAAATAAACAAATTATACAGATTGCATTGTAAAATCGTCTAGATTGCATTTAAACTACACTCATGTCCATAAATTAAGGATAATGCAAAGTTGGGCAAAGGAAGAGTTAGAAGCAAAACAAATTTGACTTATTTGTAAAGCTTATTTATTAAACAAAAGGTAAAGAGCAAAAAAAGATGCTATATGTTTGATATTATTAAAAAAAATAGATTTTTTCTCCCTGGAGCAAATTACAAAAAAAAAACTATTACAAAAAACCAATATTACATAGTTGGTATGATTGTTAATACATTGTATGCCTCCCAGACGATGCAATACAGTCCGTACAACCCCTAGGCATGCTGAGTATCAAATTATCGATCTGATCTTGGGGGATATTACACCACTCAAAACGCAACGCTCTTCGAAGTTCCGGTAGACCTGTAGGAGGAGGCTGATGGGCTGCAACTCGTCGGCCAAGCATGTCCCACACGTGCTCTACTGGATTCGAGTCCGGTGAGAATGCTGGCCAGACCATACGGGGGATATCCTCGGATTGAAGGCATTCGCTTACGATGTTTGCACGGTGAGGACGGGCGTTGTCATCCATAAACACAAATTGCGCACCCATGGCGCCCCGAAGAAAACGTACATGTTGTTCCAGAATGACGTCCCGATAGATTTGGCTTGTCATGGTTCCAATTTGAACATGCAGATCAGTTCTGGAACCCAGAATAATTCCGCCTCAAACGAGCACTCCTGCACCACCGTAACGGTGTCGTTCAATGATGTTTTCTTGGTGGTAACGGGTACCTGGAAATCTCCATATGAAAGTCCGGCGAGAATCAGACTGCAAGCTAAACCTGGACTCGTCGGAAAACATCACACAATCCCACTGTTGCGGTGCCTACAATACATGCTCTCTACTCCAGGCTAACCGCAGGCGACAATGAGTTGCAGTAAGTGGAACGCATCTGACAGGTCTACGAACATATAGACCAATCTGCCCTACGCGTCTGTACACGGTCTGCCTTGAAATTGTCGTACCAGTGGCTGAAGCGAGCTGACGAGACAGGTCTGAGGCTGTGCTCCGTCTGTTTCTTTTGGCAGTAACTGCCAAATACCGGTCTCATTCGGCGTTGAAACTCTTAGGCGACCTGTGCTGTAACCTCTACTCACATTACCATCATCTTGGAATTGTTGCCAAAGCCTGGAGATGACCTCTGGGCAATTCCAAGTTCGTCTGATACTTCCAGTTGGGTACGTCCACATTCCAGACGGCCGATAATTCTACCACGTAAAAAATCATCCAAATGCGTCCTTTGTGTCATAACTATTCGGTTATTGCACTGAAATGCTTATGAAGCGCCTGGGAACAATTTTACTTCTTTGCCTGTATTCCTTATATATCACTCTGTTACACTCTCGTCATTGTGACGTACCATCGGTGTCATCTGGTTACTTCCTGAAATTTGCTTATGATTCTTGAAGATGTGTGTAGTGATTTTACAGGTGATATATTTATTTTAGAGTTCGATTTCCGCGTGACTCCGAATTATCCTTAATTTATGGACATGAGTGTAGATCGCAACACGTTATTACACTGGTATGTTATATTATGTTATGCAGATATACTTGCACTTATACTAGTGCTATTGCATTTCTATATTGCACTACATCATACATATAAACTTTCAAGAAATTAATATCATTACACTGCTATATTGCGCTACATCATAGAGATTACACTTGCAGATACTGTAATGTTATTATTACATTGGTCTACAACACATTTACAGGTGCATCTATGCAAATGACGTAGTTTTTGTTCCGTTCTTATCGGGAGTGCGAAAGAAATCTGTTCGGAACCCTGCTAACTTCTTTCGACAAAACCACACCAACTTCTGCGTGTACGACTGCAATTGTTAGTACAAACTTTTGCGAGGGCCCACCAGCGGCCGAGGGATAAAGTCGCTGAACACTGGTAGTTCGGTCCGAAGTTCGATTCCCGCGAACAGGATGGGTGCATGGTCGTTTTCGTGGTGTTCCCCCATGTGTGGCATGGATATGACCCATTTCTCTTAGAAAGTGATCCACGAAGGCATCCCTTTCTTCCGTGTAGCGCCTAAGGGGCGAAGCACGTAAGTAATAATAATAAATGAAAGTTTTCCTGAACAACGAAGCTTTCACAAAATCGGTCTGTATACTACGGAACTAAAATAAGCATTTTGCCGCTAATTTACGTTGAATTTGTGCTTTTGTTTAACAGAGATTTTTATGCCGAGTTTATTTGAGGTTAAACGGCGACCACGATGGTAATTCAAATCAGGCTGAAGGACAACTTGTAGTGAATAAAGTAAACACACAAAACGTTAATAATAAAAAGACAAAAGTGCATTTGTATAGCTATCTTAGGAAGAAAACTGAACAGTGATGTGACGAACTGAGCAAAAACTGAAATAAACAGAAAAATATCTTAACTTACACTTAACGCTGCATCTGGAACTCCAAACGAATATTGCTATACTGCTTTTAAATTTTTTGTACCTTTGCTGTTGAATTGCATATGACATGAGTGCGAAGAAAATCCTGCTTAACAGTAAAGCTTAAAAGCAAATAAATAAATAAATATATGAATTTATTAGTAGGCAATCTGTTAGTAGTCTGTAACAGCAGACTGGTAGACTGCGAGCTCAGCGAAAGCGTAAAAGAACTTTGCAAAACCTCTTAGGCGATCGTTAAAATTTGAAACCTTTCAATTTTTTTAATGAAGTATTTTTTTTCTTTTCTCTTTCTTTCTTTTTCTTAACAATTTATAAATAATTTGAGGGCTTAGGAATTCGGAAATATTTTAGAATCCAAATCCAAAGAAATTCAGAACTTAGTGTGGCTTTAATTATTGAAATTATCCCATTACAATGCAAATATTTTTAACTCAAACTTGAAATAATCAAAAATTTAATTTCAGTATAACTAATTACCCCCAATTTATGGACACGACTGAAAGAAATCTGACGCATCTGAAGTCTATAATCTGATACATCAAATATCCAAATTAATGATTGCATCTTTAAGGATCACTGAATCATTTTTAACGCAAGATGCGATTATCACAATATGCAGGAATGTAAACACTACGGAAATGATCTCGAACACTTGAATAATTATTGCTTCTGAGGCGACGAATGCTTTTTCATTCCATTAAACATCTTTTTACAGCAAAGAATACTTCGTGATATTAAGCTAAATTGTTCTGTAATATGCTGACATTGGATATGTATCAGTGTTTTGGTCTTCTAGACATTAGACACGCTATCAAAGAAAGAAGGCCCTTCGCGTGTTAAGGGAATAAAAGAGAAATGAATAAGGGTATTTTCTTAACGACAATTTACTTTAACAAGCTCT
>KK120883.1:511278-530831 GCA_000611955.2 Stegodyphus mimosarum
ATGAATGGCGAATTCCCATTTCCATTGAGAATCTATCCTAGAGTCAATATCTCCTGTCCTCAGATGGCGTTTGTGTGTCGTCGTCCTCTTTCATCATGTTAACGAAACGGAAAGAAAATCTTCGTTTTAGGAATAGTTCTAGAAAACAAGGAATATAATGAAAAAGGCGACATGCCATTCATCTTTTCCACTTTTGTAATGAAAGAGAAAATGTCTGAGTTTGTTTTTGATGGAGGCTAAAGAAGGAACAATAATCGATCATCTATCCACTCGGGTAGCAACACAATTGGTTTCCTTGCTTTCATTTTTATCTTTCTCCTAGTTTATCTTTTGTAGAAATGTTTGAACTTATGTTTGGAGATATAAGAGTAATTATTGTACATAGTTCCTTTGACTTCGTGCATCAGATAAAGAGCTATATACGATTTTAACTGCGCCTTTTAAAGTATAAAGGTTATAAACTGACTAAAAAAAAATTTTTTTTTTTCGAATGGGACGTGTTAGCCGAATATAACTGATAAATTCATTATCATCTATGTATGTATTTGCACATTCAGAGAAAATGAGTATCTTAACTTCATATGTAAGGCACAACTGGTTTATAGTTAAATATTTGTTGCCAGGACTGAGTGTTCGGTGCATACTCTTGGCGAATATATTCGTGAAGAATAAGTCCTGATCTTGAACAGGGAGCTGAATGCAGCTATGTTCTGTGGTAGAGAACTGTGGTTAAGTGGTAGAAGAACTGCACTTCAGAAGGATTTAAAATCCTCTTTTATTAAACCACAATTATATACAGCCACTTCCCAACTCGGGAGGGATACAGAAAATAATGACCGCACTTGGGTCTAAACTGAACAATCAGATAATTTAAACTAAAATTAAATAGAAATTAAGTAGTCGTTGCTCACAGAGCTATAAACGCGAGGTTGGCCTCTATGCTAAATTGTGCGTAGCAAGATTTAACTAATACTAACGCACTTAGAATTACTTCAATAAGTAATAGCGTAACAGCGCTAAGGCTTAGAATTTAATACTAGCTGGTCAGGCGAACTTCGAACAGAGTAGCAGTGGCCTGAGACTAAAAGCTCTCTCACTCTGAGAGGTTCCTACCTATCGCTTAAATAGCAACTTGGCTCCACTTAAAATTAGCATAAAGCTGAAACGCGCGCTTATTCTAACGGGAAGTTGAAACAAGAACAGATAGAAAAAGGCAAATTAAAATAAAACTTTGTTAGTTTAAACTAAAACCTTACATTGTGTGCAAAAACCTTTTACTTCGCTCAGAAAAGAATGTTAACACTGACTTTTAACGAGTTTTCTCATGATAATGTATTATTAATAAATATCACATAAAAAGGCTAAATAGGTAAATAAATGAAAAAAGAAAAATCTGAAAGTTTTTGGATTATAAATTACGCCCAAAGGGGCATTGTTAACATTTTGTGTTTTACCTTTATTTATTAAATATCATGTTCTTCGCACTTAAACCATGAAATTCAGTTTAAGAGCAATATCGCAAAATAATTTTAAAATGAGCGTATCTTTAGAATTTCCAGTCTCACGTACTGGAGATAAAAATGTTTTTTCTGTACCGCGTTGCCATTGCTCGCTTTAATCCTTGAGTTTGTTATTCAAAAATTCGTTAAAGTTTTACAAAATATGAAATCGATAATAAAACGAATTCCAAATTTCAAATTTGGTCTTCCAAATGCCCATATTCGGGTGGAAGCCTGAAAAGAAAGTGCATAAACACCTCTCAATATGAATGAAATCAGTTCATTCTTTCCAAGCAGCAACCAATTCGTAAATCATTTTTTTGTTGCCAAACCAGGAAACAAAAAGGTTACAGTTATTAATATTGTTGAAGAATTGCCTTCCTTTGATTCCATTTTAATATTAAATTTAGATGCTTTAAGTTTATATATATATATATATATACTTACCCCCTTACCCGGCTTAGAAGTCATTACTGGGCCTTTATATTCTCAATCTTTGTTCGTAGTCATAAACTTCCAATCACAGATGTGTTTCAAGTGTCGAAAATTTTGGCAATGTCAAAATGGTTTTGTACAGATAATAAAATTAAACTTTTAATGCGGTCTCCCGGTTCGTACATTTATATTTGGGAATGATGAATCGATTATTCAGCTGACTTCATGATGCACCTCATATCTTGTCAAATGACACTACTTACATACGTTTCTTAGCTTCAGAAGAGACTTTTTCGGGGCGTCTGTATTTACGTATGCATGTATGTATTCATCTCGCATAACTCAAAAACGAGTAGCCTCAGAACGTTGAAATTTTGCATT
This sequence comes from Stegodyphus mimosarum, assembly GCA_000611955.2. NCBI lineage: Eukaryota > Metazoa > Arthropoda > Arachnida > Araneae > Eresidae > Stegodyphus > Stegodyphus mimosarum. The sequence goes on from KK120883.1 coordinate 513,594, forward strand.
TTTCTGTATTTTTCAAGTTTTTAATGAATATATTTTCAGGTTTTATGTATATTTGCCTTGCGGCGAACTGAGAACAAATTAATTGAATCGGAAATATGTCTCTAATGAAATTCGAGGAAAGAAGTGTTTCGTATTAGGAGTAAATATTGTCGCCAGTCTGTCTCGGAGGGAGGAGAATGTTTACGAGTAGCGCATACGCACTAAGTAAGAGGCGCTGAATCGTGTGTAAAAAAACTGTTTCTTTTTTATTTGTTTAATTTCTTTCGTACATCTTTTTATATTCATTATGGTATTTGAATGGCACACGTGGCAACGATTAGATAATTCTTCAGGTGATGTAATGTTTGTGCATTCTGAGTCATAAACTGAATGAGATGTAACGCTGTTAAGTGAACCTAGCGCCAGAGTGTTGCTATGTTAAAAAAATATAGTGAATTTTAAAGAGTGCGTTTATTCGCTATCGACTCTACAAAACTTCTAAGAAGATTAAATTAAATTCAATAAGTTTAAATGAAATGCAGGAAAAGATGCGTATAATTTAATATTCCATACAAGGAAGTCATGCAGTGTATACATCAGATTTTTTTTTAAATCAGTTAGCGTTCAAAATTCTTTTCCCCCAGTAAATGAAAAGAAAACATATAGTCGTGTACTTGAAACAAATAATATTCAGAACAATACCGAAAAGTTCAAAATTTGGGCATTGAAGGAACAAGCAAGAGAAAAAATAACTTATTAAAAATGTTAAATCATTGGTGAATAGACATGAAATTCTCCTTAGTTAAATTATTTGATTTTGTTTTCGTTCTATTCAAAGGCTCTTCTAATGACATGAAATTAGGCCTTCCTTTCTGTAAACATTCATTCGTTTCTGACTCTGAATAAGACTATTTTTAAAAGAGTAAGGTTCCTGCAATTAGGATGTTATGTTTACTGCTTTTGAGGTATTGTGTAGCGATTCGTTAACAGAGGATTCTAGAAATGCCTGTGAAAGTGATATAGCAGTAAGTAAAATTATTTGACTAAGGCTGTATGGGAAGTTTGCATATAATTCATTTTCATATCATCAAGTTTATATATAACAGCACTGAACCTGAATCGTATGAAATTAATGAGGATGTAAAATGACATGTAAATAAACATTAATGCTTAACTTACTGAAAATAATGCAAGGAGAAAACATCGTAGTAGAAAACATCATAGGAGAAAATATCGCAGATCTAAAACATGGTGATGAGAAATAAAGGGGTGCAAAACTTCGCAGCTTTAAACCAACGCTACACAAAATACCGTGGTAAAAAATAAAACCCCTACAAGACATCGCAGACATGCATTTACTAAACATTTTAAACGAATTTTCGTGTAATAATTTATAAGCGCAAGAAGATGAAAGTAATATATTTATCTCTATATTTCATATTGTTACGAAATTCTTACATAGATATATGATTTTAGTGCATTTATGTGTAAAACTGTTGTATTTTCTTTGTAATATAACCTAAAGGAAAAAAAAAACCCTAAAAGACACAAGCTAAGTTGGAAGGATAAGAATACAGGGGCAAGTCCATTTAAAATTGAGTAAGTGGTATCTCGGTAATATAGCGAAATATCGCAAAGCTGACCACGTTCTTGGCAACTTATTTTGTCGCCAAATTTGACGAGAAATGGCGAAAAGTTGCCAAACTTGGTGACAATTGGGCCAAGTCCTGGTATCAGAATAAATGTGATTGATCACTATATTAGTTGCAACCGTAATTCGACCTTCATATTGCTTTCCAGTAATTTCGAGAAGCAGAAAGTATTAGAAATATCTTGGCAGCCGGTTGAAAACTGTATAAGGCCGGAGGGAGGACTTCTGCTTTTAGTTAGTTAGCTGTTTTTTTGAAGAGGTTAATTAAATAATAACTTTAAATAATTAACATCGTAAGTTTAAATTCCATAAACTGCTACACGTAGCATTAATTTTTAATAATTTCCAGATTTTGAATGTTTAAGTTTCTTTTTTGCCTTTCCATTAAAAATTTATTATTATTAGACACAAAAATATGAAATATCGTATAAAAATATTGCTTATTTTTTGTGCTTACAAATCATTACGCGAAAGTTCACTGTTTTAGTCCGAAAATTTAGATATCGTTATGAGATGATTTGCAGATGCTTTATTGTTTATCAAGCTATTTTGTACGGGACGATGCTTTTAAATTGAAAAATTTTTGCACCGTTTTATTTTCTACCATAATGTTTTCTCCTTGGCTTCTTTTTCCTACGATGTTTGGTACAACGACGTGTTATTCATGCCTTGTTTTCTATGCGACATTTTCTTCTGCAATGTTTTGCCACGATGTTTTAACCGGCAACCGTTTCAAACATACCCGAAACAAAACCAAATTATAAAATAAAAATAAAAATAAAAAAAAAACTGAAAGATTTCCGACTTTAACACCCAAAAAGGTTTGTTAAGGTTTTTCACGTTCTCACTGAGTTCGCAGTCTACCAGTCTGCTGTTACATTAACTCATTTTTTTTGCCTTTTTGTCGTTATTATTAAGCCTCATTTTCTTAGCACTTAAGCCATATATAATTCAACAGAAAAACTACAAAAACTTTACCAGCAGAATAGCAGTATAGGTTTGGAAGTGCCGATGCAACATTAAGTGCTAATAAAAATTTTTCTTTATTTCTTTTTCAGTTTTTTCTCATTTCATCATATCAGTGTTAAGTTTTCTAAATAAGGGTAGCAATATTACTCCGCAGTGGATCCCGAGTCATTGTAGAGTCAAGAGGGTAATGAGTTTGTTGACAGTCTGGCCAAGGCTGGATCATGTCCTTCCTCAACGCAATCCTCCTGTTTGCTATCACTTTGCTAAGAGAATCAGCCAGATGTGGGGTTCAGCTTCGAGAAGAGAATGAGGACTCTGTGAAGATGAAAGTTTGGGGTTCTCTAATGTAGAATCACATTCCTTGCGATCTGTCTAGACCTATCGGTATCGCTAACTTTGGACTAACATTTGGGCATGACTACCGCGTAAAACACCTACACAGATTTGGTATTTGGTTTAGCAGACTCTTCATCTTGCTCATTTTGTAATACTTACGGCATGTGCAGTAACAATTTGGACACTTCTTCTGTTGTTCTGGACTTATGGCAACGGCTAATGCTGTCAAAAATTATAGTACTTATTTAATGTTTTTGAACTGTATTGGGCTGCTCGTCATGCCTAGGTAATGCCGGTCATGTCTATGTCTAGAGTAGGATGATTAAAAAAAAATGTGTTCATACTTAGACGGCTTTGCAATAATTTTTTTGTCTTTTAATTATTAGCGATTTGTTTCCTCACTTTATTTATTAAATATCACGTTCTTGGCTATTACACCGTATAAAATTCGATTCAACTGCAAAATCAAAAAATATTTCAAAACAGAGTAGTTTCAAAATTTCCAAAAGACAGTCTCGCGCGCTGGAAACAAAAATGTTTTTTGCCGTACAGTGTTGCCACTGCTGGCTTCGAAATCGTTGATTTTGTTAATAAAAAATTCGTTAAAGTTTCACAAAATATGAAATAGATAATAAAAAAAATTCAAAATTCAGGCTTCCAGGTGCCCATGTTCGAGTAGAGAACTACGCTATTCAAAATTTATGTCTCTAGGTACCGTCGTTCTTTCACAATGCGAGAAACAGGCATACACTCACGTAGATTCGCCATTATTTAATTTCTTTAAATATAATACAGAGAGATAATATTTGGTGTCAAAAATTTGAAAAGTGATACGCCATTTATAGTGATTCAACGCAAAATGCCGTTTCGAGACTAAAATCCCATTCGGGATTAACGTCCCTTTTGGGCTAAAAAGTAAGAATATACTAAGATTGAAGTGGGAACCTATATAGGTTATCGTCATATTTAAGTCCGTAAAGATATTGTTCCAATTTATTTTCAATTAGAATTTGGGATAATGTGACACTGATAGCGCTTTACGTTATCGAAACGCTCGTAGTCAATTTTTAAGTCAAATTCCACGCACAGAAGTAAAGTCTTTTTTACGTTTAGACCAACTTCATTGTAGCTACAGCTTACACCGAAACATGCCATGTTCGAAACAAAAGAGACATGCAGGTGGTTACACTACAGATAAAATCAAGCTTAGAAACATCTCTCGCCACGAGTTCGAAATTTAGTTGGGGTCTAGTCATTTGAAAGCAATGTTCAAAACCGATGCTGGGAGAAAAAGTAAACGAACAACGTAATCATTAATAAAAGAATACCAGAATGAAACTGTCATTTGCAAAATACGCTTTACTTCCGGGAATGCCTTTTCATCTTGTAAAAAGTATATGTAATACATGGGCAGTTTAAATCTAATAAGAAAAACGTTATTTGCACTCCACGGATTGAACAGCAAAAGTCAAATATTAAAGTAGATTTATGAACTGAAAATCGATAATAACTACTAGGTCGTTAATTCATTTTGGTGTTTGTTTTCGACGTGGTAAGTCGGGGAAAAAATAAAAATATGATTCAAAGATGACAAGTCACAATAGTATAGGGAAGGTAATACATAATTCATGCAACCATGAGCCGTAATAAAATAACTCTCTTTGATTTATAGGGTGGTCATAAAATAACGTGAGGTATTCGGAACCCTCTGTCGAGCAAAGTGTTCAACGAAACATATCCAAATTTGATGGTCACACATAGTGGATCATGAAATCTCGATTTCTAAAAAAAATTTCGGAACTGGTTACCGAATAAAATGCATTACTGGCGGTATGCTTACTTGGCATAACTGGCTTCAGTTAGCAATCATGACTATAAAAGGAAAGGCTGGGAGAATTCTCAACATTCTGAGCCCACCTGCTTTTCAATGGTTCTCACCTTACGGGACCGTGCTTTGTTAGTCAAGTTGTATTATTAGCGAAACGAGAATGCCAATGATGCGCTTCGTGAGTTTCGGTGGTTAAAGAAGATGTGAAAAAGACCGACGAGCATAACAAACTTACGAAACGTGATTCAACGGTTTGAGCTTACAGGAACTCGAGCGCAGCAACAGGCCAGGGACGCAAAACAGTTACGTCCAGTTGCGACTTTTATTGTCGTACAGGAGATGTAGAATATGAGGGTATCAATAGAGCTCGGGCAGTATCCCATACTGAACGGACGGCAGTATGGGATACTGCCCGAGCTCCCATATTGAAGTCCTGCATCAGATGTGTTGTGACTTATCTCATTTGTCTAAGAGGAACATCAGAACAAGCCCACGAAATTCATCGAGGCAAGGAGAACAACATTACTCCCGTCGTTGGCAAGATCCTTCAGAACCGTACAGGGTGACAGTACGACTACGCTCAGGTCCACCTCCAATTTTGATAGAGAGCACCGTGGGGGGAGCGGGTCTGAAGATCCTTCAACCTATTTCCCCTACCAGCAACCTGCCGAGAGGACGTATATTTGGAGTGCCTCCATGCCGCAGAGATACTATACATTTACAAACATCCATACCTTCTTACCTTCTCTGGGATTTGAACCCGCAACATTTGGTACCGCAGTAGTTTCTCTAACCGCTATACCGTCTGAACGGCTGCGTCAGATGTTGAAGTTTTAACTGTATAAAATATCTTCAGTTCAAGATTTGCTCTCTGGCAATTGGCCGCTGGATTTGATTTTGCATTGAGATTATTAGCACGCATGCAAGTAGTACGTGGCTGTGGCAGATTTTATGAGGTGATGAAGCACACTTTCATTTGAACGGTGGTAATAACAAACAGAACTGCTGCAAATAATCCGCGAACTTATGTGGAGCTTCTCCACCCGCCAGAAGTCACAGTGTGGTGTGGCTTTGCAGCATCTTTTATCATTGGTCTTTATTAGAAATAGGGAAATCGGGAAAAATCAGGAAAATCGGAAAAATAGACCAGTGACCTATACTGTTACTGCTGACAAGTGTGCTATGCCGATATGTTACAGAACTTTGTGGTTCCACAGCTGCAGCAACGATGCAGGATGCTGCACCATCCCACACGAGGTGTAATGTGTGTTGGTACTAAACATACAACTTAAGGTTCAACAACGTGTATAACTTAAGGTACAACGTGTGTTGCGGCAACGGTTCTCTGACAGCAGAGTCATTAGCAGTGCATTTCCTACGGCATGATCATCGAGTTCTCCCGATCTCAATCCTCGTGACATTTGGTTGTAGGGATTTCTTAAAGGTGTTGTGTATCAAGGATGTATCCCCTATATCGCAACTTTGAAAGATCGAATAACATTACAGGTGACGCAAATTAATGTTATATGTTGCGAGCCGCAACAGAAAATGTCGTGCAACGTATGCAGTTCTTGAAAAATCACAATGGTGGGCATATTTGAACCTGATTATTATAATCATTTGTTGTTAATATGCAGTTTATTGTTAGTACAAATTGTTTGGCATTTCATCACTGGTTATTCACAATTATACATTATTGCAGCGCCAAAATTTCCTCTGGCGTTGGCTTTTGGTAGTATTTTTTTTTTAGAAATCCAAATCCCATATCCCACTATGTACGTACATCAAATTCCCAACATATTATTCGTTAGAGGGCTCTAAATACCTCACATTACTTTATAACCACCCTGCATATCTGCACTAAATAACAAGTTTGCGAAAGATAGCTAAACTTTAATATCACAAAAGAATACTTTGTATCACATTTTACGCTGGAATGCACCTGACATTTTACCACAGACTTCAATGGATTGCAGCTGAAAAAAAAAGCATGAATAAATCTTATTTTGCACGGCCAATTGAACCGATTCCAAATTGCTTCTCTCCGTCTTTTCTCTCGAAAATCTGGCACCGCCATTATAATGCATTTTTAAGTGCATAATGGATATTTGATATTTGTTTTATTGTACAGAATTGCTGCCAAGGAAAAGAAGATCAATATTTTTGCAACCCTGCTGTGTAAATCTAATTGCAAACGAAGTAGAAAAATCTAGTACTTTCCCCTATTACATTTCGAGCCTAACTAAACAGATTTACTCTGGAGCTAAATGTCTTATTCCAAAGGTGACTGAAAATACAAAACATGCTTCTGGCTCTCGAAGATGGAAAAATTAATTAGCAAACTTTTTTTCTCTATGGTGCCATGAAACTACGAATTTAAGAAGCATTCAAGATCGTTAGAGGTAAGAAGTGAAATCTTACTTGATGAGGAAGAAAAATATGGACCGGAAACGTAATGGCATTAAGAGATTTAAAAAGCATGCTAAAAGCTTCATCTCGGTTCCATCTACGACGCATTAAGTGAGGACGATAAAATTATCAAGATTATGCTCACTTGGTGGTCTGTTGCATTACTATGTATGTTTCTTAGAGACTTAAGGGGACTTACACATATTGCGAATAAGTTTTCCTTTCAGATCTCGAGAGTTAAGTCAGAAATTTAACTACAAGTTAAAGTAAATATAATTTGTTGTTGTATACACTAAAGGAAAATAGTGAAAAATATTGTCACGAATTCTGTATCTCAGTAAATAATTCTAATGAAATTATATGTAAAAATGCAGTTTTTTTTTTTTTTTTTTTTTTAATTTAAATTATTTGTATAATGTAACATGAAAATCAAGCTTTGCCGGAAAAGTAAGAATACAGGGGCAAGTCTATTTACCATTGTGTAAATGGCTATCCCTGTGGTTTGGCGAGATATCTCCAAGCTGGCGAATGTTTTGGCTACTTAATCTCCAAACTTTTAGAGAAATCGCCAAATTTCGCCAAACTTGGCGAACATTTGACGATATTTGAATCCGGTTTCTGTAATTGTAATTGATTCCATATGTAGCTGTAAACATATCCGGTCCTCATATGCTTTCCAGCAATTTTGTGAAATACTAGAGATTTCTCGTCGGCCGGGTGAAAACTATATAAGACCGGAGAGAGTGTCTACACTCTCTTATTAGTTCAGAACTGGATTCGAGTATTGAAATATCCGTGTTACCTTCGCTCTTTCGATTCGCTTTGCTTTGTGCTGTGTTTAATGTTCTTAGTAGTTTGAAGTGTGATTACTTATTGTACTGTGTAATACTTTGAAGAGCTATACCAGTATTTGTGGGAAATTATATTACTCATAATAGACAGAGCTAAATATGCAGTAGTGAGTTACAGCTGCAATATGGGAGAATGCATACCAGAATGATCGTGAAGCCTTGAGAAAGGAAAATAAAAAAAAATATTTTAATGCAGCATTATTATCGTCTATTATGGGAAAGTAAAAACAAAAAGAATGGTTCGAACATTACTAAAAGTATTCAAATGAAAAATTTTCATTTTAAAGTTATTTAGAGTAGTCTGCGTTACTTTAGACATTAACTTACATTAACATTACTTACGGGTTCTTAAACAGAAACTTCCACACCACAATGTACAAAAAGAAGAGCCAGAATTCTAAAGATAAAAGCAGTTTTGGGAAGTTTAATGTATAAGCTTAAAAATAAAGAACAAGATATTTTCTCCCTTCTTCTCGCCTGTCCTCGTGGTGTAATTGGAAGCTCACTGATGTGTATTCGAGAGATCCAGGTTTAGATTTCCAGTGATGGCACTGCACAGTTTTCACGTCTCAAGAAAAAAAAAATAATAATAATACGTAATAATGACTCTGCAGTGGCACCCGAACTAAAAGGTGGTGAACGATAATTCGTCAACACCAGAATTTGACATACTCGAAGGAAGCATACTCGACGCGAACTGGAAGCATACTCGACGCGTATTCGAGAGGTCCAGGATTCGAATCCCGGCGAGAGCCCTGTACATTTTCCACCTCTCCTGCTTCAATAAAACTTGATGTAGTACAGTAATGATTTTTTTTTTGAAAATTTCATCAAAACTGACGATTCGAACTTAGTTGGGCACATTAAAACGGTTAGCTGTTGAAAAGCATGAAAATGTTAGTTAATAGGAATATGAAAATTGATGGATATTTTATTATACCTGGAATTTGTTTATTAAATTATTTTTTATTAAAATCACTAGCATGGCATTTTTTTTCTATGTATTCGTTTCTAAAGTATAGAATAATATTTTCTACATTTTTTAACAAATCAGTAATGTTTATTTTCAAAAATATGTTTTAAGACATTGTCTGAAACGTGATTAATAAAATTTGGCGTGCTCATAACTTACTCATAACGCGTGTACTCATAATCTTGGTGTAATTCAGCAACTTAGATTATAAGGTATTTTCTCCGTCCTTCTCGCATGCCTTTGTGGTGTAAAGTAGCACACTGGACGCGTATTCGAGAGGTCCAGGTTCGAGTCTCGGAGAAGGCATTGCTCATTTTTTATGTCTCCTGCTTGAAAATAATCTAATAACTCTACAGTGGCGTCCGAACTAAAAGCTGGTGGATGATGATTCTTCAACACCAGGATTCGGTGAATAGATCCCCTAATCCCACTCGCCCTTTAAAAGGGGGAATGTATAAGGTATTGGCTTCCTCCTTTCTGCATGCGTTGTTGGTTTAACGGTAGCACACTCGGCGCGTATTCGAGAAGTTTAGGTTCGGGTCCCGACAAGGGCATTGCACATTTTTCACGATCTTCAGTGTAAAAAAAACCTATTGCATCTACAAGGTATGTTAATGAAAATGCATGTTGCCGTAATGCTTTTATCACAGAAAAAGGAGCAAACATTTTAAAGTATTTAATTTAAACTAAATCAAAACTACTGATCACTAAGTTTCAAACAAAAAAGCCAAATGACCTTTTTCCCTACTTTGTTCCCCTTTTTTTCTGTCTATTGTTTAGAAGATTCACCAGCCGTGTTCATAACAAAGCTGGTGTCCTGCTCAATGTGTTCTGGAATACGCTGATAACTCTCTTGTAAAGGCATTAATATTGCTTCCCTTGAAATGCAGTTCTACGGAAATAAATTGTGCACAGTTTTGATTTCAAAGTATCTACTTAAGAATACCAAATAAAATAACTCATATTTTCAAACAGTTCTTACAAAAAAATTTCCCCCTTTCTGTAATTCTAGTGTAGATTTTGTAAGGTTTCAGATCTATTCATCACGCAGACTTGAAAGGCAGGCGACATTTTCTTCGAAAGGTTTTCATGAAGCCTTCTTCAAACCGAAGAGATAGCGAAAAGTAAATATCAATTTTCACATGGACTACATATTTCAGATGCAGGTTGTATATATATTTCTGTTGCTTTTCTTTTTTGTATATTTTAGTTTCAATGTCAAATACATATATTCAACAAATTTCTATTTATGAAGAAATTGGAAAATATGAATCAGTATTCAGTTTTAATGTGCATTGCAGCGTTCGGTCGTTTATTAAACTTAACAATTTCAGACCTATTGTTACACAAAGAGAGTTTATTCAAATCTTATCCGTTTTCTGAGATAAATTCAATTCTTATATACTAATATAAATATCAAAATATTTATTCACTTGTAGGGATTTATATTTATTTTAAATAACCAGTTAAATTAAATTTTAAGTTACTTACCTCTAAGCCTTCATTCAACTAATTGTCAGTGCCAATATATTTAAATTTGGTAGCGCGCGTAAGAAATGCAAATTCTACCAGTGAAAAAATGAGTTAAATATCGACGTTCAAGTAGAAAGAGAGAGAGTCCGAGAAATTTCCGTGCTTGCTTATAAGCAAACTTCCGATTAGCAGTCACTGCTGGTTAGAAGTGGCTTAATCGCTATTATCTTGCTGCCACTAGATTCATCTACGCGCTGTAGGATACAAGATTGTATGAGCCCTGTAGTGTAATTCTACTATTTGTAAACATCTTCAATTTTAAGTTTGATTCTACTGTTTCAGTTACCGGCCAAGTTGACGCGTAGTATTTTAGCGTAAAGTTGACGCATTGTAAATTATTTAAAGAGTTTGATAAAGGGCAATTTTAACCCTTCTTCAGTGCAATTACTATTCCTCCCGATAGTAGAACTTTACACACTTTTAAATATTCTTTATATAAATTTATATGCATTTCAATATAATGAAAACAAAATTAAAGTAGAAAAAAACTGAAAGGTTTCAGATTTAAAATTACATCCAAAAGGGAGTTTTTTTAATATTTTGCGTGTTTCCTTTATTTATTGAATATCATGTTCTTCGCACTTAAACCATAAAATTCAGTTAAAGAACAATATCGCAGAATAATTTTAAACTGAGCATACCTTTAGTATTTCCTATACACAGGCTCACGCCCCGGAGATAAAAATGTTTTTTCTGTACAAAGTTGCTGTTGCTCGCTTTGAAATACTTGAGTTTGTTAATTAAAAATTCGTTAAAGTTTTACAAAATATGAAATTGATAATAAAATAAATTCCAAATTTCAAATTTGGGCTTCCATTTGCAGCAGAATTACATCATTCAAAATTCGATGGCTCTAGGTACCGTCGTTTTATCACAATGCGAGAAACATACATATATTTATGCACATTTTTCATTATTTAATTTCTTTAAATATAATACAGGGCTGCAATTTTTGGTGGCAACAGTTTGAAAAATGAACCGACATTTAATGTTTCCGACGCAAAATCGCAAAACGAAAGCAATAGTTCTTCAGGGACAAAGCCCCTTTGGACTAACAAGAAGTATACAAAAAGGAATAGAAGGGAAAGGGTGACTAAAATATATTAATCACATTCCAAAGGAAATTTTGTGAAAAATGACGCAAAAACTAAATAAAATAGAGAAAAACTCAGCCAAAAGCTATAACAGACTCATAATAGTGTTGCGTGTTTACGGGTTCAAAATAAATTGAATGCACACAGAATTATCAAGAACTGACTGTAGCGTGATAAAATTTATTTTACAAAAAGTAACATTTTAAAGTTCTGGAACTTTCCACAAAATTACTCGTAGACCTGTTATCAGTATCACAGAGCACAATGAATAATTACACTTCAAATTACTAAGAACGTTAAATACAACGCAATGCAAAGCATATCGAAGAAGGCGAAGTTTTTACGGAGATCACTCACAACTCTGAATTCACTCTGATCGAAGCAATTGGGAAACTGATTTCTTTCTGGTCTTATATAGTTTACCGCGGCCGCTGAGAAATCTTTAGCACTTCCATTTCTCGAAATTGCTGGAAGGCATAAGAGGGAGGATACGGTTACAGTAACATATAGGAGTTAATTACAGTTATTCAGTCATATCAAAATATCACCAAACTGTTATTAAATTTGGTTGCTTTGGCGATTTCTCGTCAAATTTAGCGACAAAATTTAGTCACTAGAACCATCATCAGCTTGGCGATATATCACCAATTTAGAGAGATAGCCATTTACTCAATATTACCTGCCCCTGCAATCTTATTTTCCCAGCAAAACTTCGCTTTACCAGATCTTCATGTTTTATTACGCCAAAGATATTACTACAATTTTTTATACAATTTCGCTAAAATTATTTACATATATACAAAATTTGTAACAATAGCAATTTTATATTCAACTTCTGTAGTATAAATGGCTTTGATTCTTCATCATTTGGGCCTTATATAGAGATGATTATCTTGCCGAGAGAATATTAAAAGCCAGGTTTAATGTTCTCAGATATTCTGATATATTTAGGAAGTTGGCACAAATTGAGGTTCAATATACAAGTATTTTCAACGAAAAAAATTAATATTTGAAAACAAAATAAAGATATAAATTGCAGAGACATCAGGTATTGCTTTAAAGCAGTAGAGATGGAAAACGAGCAACGCTTTCGCCGGGATTCGAACCTCTCGAATGCGCGCCGAGAGTGCTGACCATTACATCACGAAGGCATGCGAAGGAAGTGGGTTAAATACGTTATATACTTCCACTTTTAAAGGACGACTGGGAATTAGGGGACCCAATTGCCAAATCCTGGTGGTGAAGAATCATCATTCACGACCTTTTAGTTCGGGCGCCACTGTAGGGATATTAAGTTATTTCAAAGCGGGAGATGTAGAAAATGAGCAATGCCCTTGCCGGGACTCGAACCACGGACTTCTCGAATACGCGCTGAGAGACCTGACCAATACACCACGAAGGCATGCAAAGAAAGTGGGAGAAATACGTTATATACTCCCACTTTTAAAGGACGACTGGGGATTAGGTGACCGAATCGCCAAATCCTGGTGGTGAAGAATCATCGTTCAGGGCCTTTTAGTTCGGGGGCCATTGTAGAGACATTAGAACTGCACTGTAAAGACATTATTTCGAAGCAGGAGATGTAGAAAATGAGCAATGACCTTGCCGGAATTCGAACCACGGACCTCTCGAATACCCGTCGAGCGTGCTGACCGCTTCTCCCGCGCCTTATATATCTGGATTTTCTAGCTGGGTGGACAGGGGGCTGCGCCCCAGAATCAATCAATTAATCTTATAAAGTAATATGTGACTCTTTCTCCAGAAAGACTATCTCAACTGAACATATAATTGGTATAACAAGATCTAACAGCTGATATGCTGCTAAATTAGCCTAATAGGGTACGGAGGTAATTGAAGATTGACATGGATTTCAGTATTTTACTCAGAATAATAGTATAGAAGTACATCAAGCGCTGAACTGTGCAATTTTAAATTTTAAATGTAAAATTTTAAGAGGTTTTTTTTTTTTTTTATAAATTTTATGATTAGGTTTTGCCTAGTTTCACCATGTAGCATAGTCATACCTTTCGATATATTTTTATGCGTGATAGACGTGGTGCAGCTTAAATTTACAGAGCAACGATTGATGCACGGTTCAGTGATTCACCCTCCAATCAAATTAAACTTAGGCACCTTAATTCGGGAGATTTTTTTGAATGATCAACCTGATTTTAATTACGAACTTCATTTTAATTCTATCTTTTAGACAGGATTATTCGCAATTCCCAAAGCAGGTAACTGGATCCTCGTAAGAACCCCTTAAATAGTCATATTCATTGACAGCATTTTTAGTGTTAAAGCCATTAGCAGCGAGCCTCTAGAAACGGCCTAATATGCTTTATCAGAGAACGTTTCTTCAGTAGCAATGGACTCACCACCCTGCGATATATCTAAATCCATGTAACGGCCAGGAAAATTAAAGAGCCAACATGTTGGGAAGAGAAGCACAACATTTAGGTTTCGAGTTACTGACAAAAGAGAAATCGAAATAAATGCAAATAACACATGTCATAGGCTGTGGCACAGAGAGACAACGGAAGCATCCCCCATGACTATTTTCTACTAATCTTGTCAGCCCTAAGTTCGCAGAGCTGTATACTGATGCATCCTTACACTGAACATTGTCCATTTTACAGTGCCATGTTTTACTGCTCTGTTTAATTTCGACTTTAGGGACTCGAATCAGTGAATATACATACACACTCGAAGGCATTGCTTCCTGATACAGAATTTGCATCTCTCAGATTCTTCTGAAAGGAATCTTTAGACATGGAGAGGTCGCCTAGTGAAAAGTGAATTTCCATATATCAACTCTAACGAAGACTATCTTTAGGCTTTCACAAAGCACACTGCATCTGACTTAGAATTATCTACTGCAAAGTAGAGTCGATGCAAGTACATTGTTTAGTCTTACGTTACGGTACCTAATCTTTATCGCATTTCGTATTTATTTATATTTTTAAATCTCCAGCATAATCACGTGTACTCTGTAGGCGTGATATTACTCTTGTTTATTCTGTGATGTCTTACAATTTTCAGTATATTTGTCTAAACTTTGATCTAAACATTACGTAAATATATCGGTAAATTATTTCTCTGATGCCTGTATCTAGTGTGTAAAACGGTTCGTGTGATGTATGTCATATATGTTTTTATTAAACACCATGGACCATTTCTGCGAATTCTGAGGTACCACTTATATTCTACTGATCAATTGCCGCAACTGACTACTGTTTATATTCTACTGATCAATTGCCGCAACACAGGGTCTCAACAAAGCTGCTTCAAGGACGTTGTATCCTCAAGTAACGCAGCAAATATAATGTTATAATGTCCACTGATCAGCCGTCCCGGCCTTTGCCCGTGACGTCCTCTTCCAGAGGCCGCATCACAACAATGTAAGCACAACAGCAGAACTGTCGTCCGCATTGGGGGGGCGAAATAAATCCCCCTGCATGAGGACAAATATCCCGTATGATTTCTACGAATCGTTTTGAAAGTGAAATTTATTTTAATATTAAAGTTTAACAAGGCTTATTATTTTCTGTAGACTAAGCGGTAAGAAACTGTCTTCCGACTTTTCTCAGTCTCCGATTATCTTCGACAGAGTGAGGACACCTAAGTCCGAAAGCAGGATAGGTACAAGAATTAAACCCTAAATAAAACATTTAGAGGTACACCATGCTGAGGCAAACTCATGGGTGAAATTTATTGAGGAAGGAATAGCATTCCCTCATAGTAATGTTTTGTAAATATTTATCGGACATATTCCACGATAGGATCATCTTTATTAATGTACTGTACATCTATGAAATTTATCTTGGATGAAATCCATCAGGTTTATGTATGTTATTTGTATTCTATAATACTATACTTCTTGAAATTTACAGAATTTTTGAATTTTATCTGTGATAAAGAGTGCATATTATGTAGAGTTCATTCGTATAATTATCTTATTTCTTTAAGTAAAACTTTGAAGATATGATTATGCAATTAACTTATATATACATGGTGATTTCTCTATCTATTCGTATGAAAGCGTCATCGCGTATGCAATACCGGTGATGATAGTGACTTTGAAATTTCGCTTTTAATATTATGCGGTTGGGTAGAATGGCTTTGGCTGTAAATCGAATTGTTGATTCTTTATAATGCTTGAGACAAGCTATATCTTACTGCACCAACGAAAATTTCTTGAGCTGGCACCGAAAGCACGTCGACTTTTGATACCTAAAATTATTGGATTGTTAAGGAAGTAATTTCGTTTTGCATAGACAGGTAGCGTTATGTTAGTTTCCGTATTCTTCTGCCAATTTTATAATTTTTTTGCTTTCGTGATTTGGCAGTTCAAACCCTGAGGTTGCTATAGAAACAAATTCTGAGTATATTTGTTCACAACTGTTAATTTATGGTCGATTTTAATATGAGATGCAAAAATAAATATTTTTCCCATATTTCACTTTTTTATTTTCATAATGGCAAGAAAGCGACTGGGGCTCATTATAAGATATGTGAAGTTTATGGTGTTAATTGCTTGACAGAACGCATGTGTCAGAATTAGTTTAAAAAACTCCGTTCTGGAGACTTTTCATTTTGAAGGTTATTAACGTTCTGGCCGGCCTACTGAAGATGATGTTAACAAACAAAAAGCCATAATTGAATCAAATCATCATATAAATGTGCGAGAGATTGCATAAATGTTAAATGTATAACACACAACAACTGAAAGTCATTATAAGATGTCTTGACTCATTAAGAAGCTTGATATTTGGGTTTCGCATGAATTGAAAAGCAAATTCACTTAACAAAACGAATGAATATTTGCGATACGCATTTCAAACGCATTGCATCATTCGATTATTGTTTAAAAAATGATGAAATGAATCGCCGACAATAACATTAATCGTAAAAGATCAATTTTCAAGCATGGTTAATTAACACAAATCATATTCAAAGCAAAACTGCATAAAAAAAAAGAGCATGCTGTCAATTAATTTGGATTGCAAAGGTGTTGAACTCAGAACTATCACCTCGGATGGTTGCTGCCAGCAACTTCTGAAATTGGAGGAAGCAACCAATGAGAAAAGATCAAAATTGGGAAATCAGACTGGATATGCCTACTTGGATGGCGTGTAGGGCTTGGGGCGTTTAACTGTGCAAGGCGGCCATTCGCGCGAGCCAGATCTGGGTGCCCCTTCCTCCCATTGCACTGTAAGATTACACTTAATCTAAAGAAAATAATTTTTTTATTCTCACTTCGGAAAAAATCTCACTAAGACCTAATGTATCTGACCATGTTTGTTTTTAGTTTCTAAAACATCGGATAAACTGATGGTAGAATTGTTTCCACCACATCACTAGAAGCCCTAAGCGAAACAATCTGTGAAAAAAGCAAAGAAACCATGATTGTCATTTTTAAAAAAGAACTCTTACGTGTCATTGCATGTAAGACGGCGAACAACAAGTTAAGATATTCACACTCTAAGTGTTCTTTCAGCAAGTTGATGGCCAGAAATGGCTTGAAGTATCCCGCATTTCAGTTGAACAAACATATTATATACTTTATAATTACTCGAAATTCCAATTTTTATAATGCTATTACGCAACTTTAACTA
>KK120883.1:542126-607226 GCA_000611955.2 Stegodyphus mimosarum
TGCTCAGAAAGTAAATAATTTAGGAAATACCAAGATAATTAAAATTAAAGCTTTTTTATACACGAAATCACATAAAATTTTTAAAATCAAAATTTAAGAAACGGAATTCTTTATGAAGGCGGTAAAGATGACATTTCGATTCATAATTTCGACAATTAGATATATATTTTTTAGAACTTATAATAAATCTTATGAGCAGATAAACAAAGTAAGCACATCATGAAAACTTTACAAAAATTTAAATTATGATTTGCTTAATTTTTATGAATGAATCAGTGTTGCACAAAAGGAAATTAACACTTTTTTATAGCGAATTGTATTGCTTTAACTATGCCGTTACGTCTTAAATGTCTAATTAATTAAAAGATTCATCGTTATTCATGCGATACAATTAAACTGTCTCTGAAAGCTCAAACATATTCTTTTCATAAATATTTTGCATATTTGACACTTAGCCCACTCCTGTGCCTGTCAGTTTTGAATGAAATGTTAATTCAACGAAACCTGAAATATGATAAGCGTAGTTATTTTAATTTATTATTAGTTTAATTTACGTTAGTCTAACATAATAGGTTAATTTTTCCGCATTGTTTTTTACGTTTAATTTAATTTTTATTTTTAGTTACTTGTTATTAGCCTCATTCGGCCTCATAGGCATTTTGCTATGAAGGGCTATTAATTTAATTTTGGTACTTTGTATCATCCAATATAAAACGACGGTTTACTTTTTCAAATTGTTGCCACCAAACGTTAAAGCCTTGCGTTATATTCAAAGAAATTAAGTAATGAAGAATCTGCTCGAATGCATGCATGTTTCTCGCATTGCGAAAAAACGACTGTACGTAGATCCATCAAATTATGAATAACGTAATCCTCCACCCAAGCATGGCCATCTGGAAAACAGAATTTAGTATTTCGAATATGTTTTATTATCTTTTTCATATTTTGTAAAACTGTAAAGGAATTTCTGATTAAGAAACTCGACAATTTCAAAGGGAGCAGTGGCAATACTGTACAGGGGAAAAACATATCTCCAGCGCGCGAGACTGTATATTGGGAATCATAAACATATGCTGTTTTTTAATATTGTGTGGTATTGCTGTTGAATTGAATTTTATGTGTTTTAAGTGAAGAACATGATATTTAATAAATAAAAGTAACACATGAAACGTTAAAAAACGCCCCTTTGGGCGTAACACAAAATCTGAAAGATTTCAGATTTTTTATTTTACTTATTTTTTTTCCATGTCGTCATTAGTCCTCCTACCAAATCTGGATGGCTCTGAAAGTGTGAGTTTAAAAAAAAAAAAACCCTTAAAAATGAATTATTTGCCTTGATAACGAACCAGTGTTAATGTATCGTCAACAGAAGAATATTAAGTTTGAATAATTCAGCTGTAATTGCTTTGGGCTGGTTTACGACTTTTTAAGTTAATGTACTCTTCTTAAGTTAATGTACTCGGTTGGCTAAGAAACACATACAAAATAATCTCATATTTTGCATTTTACTTACAAACAATCTGCACAAACAAACCGCCATACAAACAATCTGTTTGTATGGCGACTCTCTATTCCTCTACGTAATTCATCCCCACGGGAAGCAAATAATAAAAAACGGGATTTAAAAAATTTTAAATATTTTAAAGAAAGCATTATTAGTCCAAAAAGGTCATTAGTCTCGAAATACCATTTTGCGTCGATTCGAATTAATTATAGTATTCTGTGAATGCGTTGTTTCACTTTTCATTTGCCACTGTTGCTATTCAGCAGAATGTAAAATATTTAATTTAAGACTGAATCTGTCTATTGTTGATTAACAAACTGACCTAAAACAAAACGTGCAGTTTTTAAGAATATTATTTTTTAATCTTATTAATTTAAATAAAAATGCATTTAATTCATAATTTAAAAGCATTTTTAATTAAATTAAATTGTTATTATTATAAATTATTATTACTTTTATTATAAAGCTTTATCTAATCTAATTAAACACATAAAAATGTTTTATAGAATTACATTATAAATTTTTCCCTTTTCAAATATATAGAAGATGAATAACGTTCCCAGCACCCTATAAACTACTTCGTTATTCCGCCTGGGTCCCCTCTAATGATATTCTCTGGTCGTAAATCACATTAAACTTTAAGAGAACCCTTTTAGGCGAATCAAGTATTTTTTCAAGTATTTTATTCTATTCAACTTTTTCTTTAATTCTGATATGCGAACTAAAGGTTTGTGTATTATTTAACAATTACATGTTTAAGCTGCCAAAATTATATAGCTTTTATTTTTGTAGTAGAAGGACCATTGGAAGTATTTATATCTTCAGATTTTTAAAATATTCTTATGCATTGGTTTCTCAGATTTTGTTTTAGCCCAAAGGGATATTAATTGCATTTTGGCATTTTGCATTGAAAACTGCAGAATTCCAAAATGCAAATAATATCCACCAAATATTATTTATTGCCTTGTGTCATATTTAAAGAAATTAAATAATGAGGAATCTGCATAAGTATATGTATGTTTCTCTCATTGTAACAAAACAACGGCACCTAGCGCCATCACATTTTGTATAACGTAATCCTCCATCAAATATGGGCATCTGGAAGCCCTCATTTGAATTTTGGAATTTGTTTTATTATCGACTTCATATTTTGTAACACTTTAACGAAATTTTGAATAACAAACTCCACGATTTCAAAGCGAGCAATGATAACAACACTGAGCGGAAGAAAAAACATTTTTATCTCCAGCGCGCGGAACTATGTATCGGAAATTCTAAAGATATGCTCTTCTTAAATTATTTTGCGCTATTGCTGTTGAATTGAATTTTATGGTTTAAGCCCAAAGAAAATGATGTTTAATAAATAAAAGTGACACACAAAATGTTAAAAAAGCGCCCATTAGGGAGTAATGTAAAATCTGAAAGATTTCAGATTTTCTTTTCTCTTTTATTTTTTTTAGCCCAAAGGGCCAATTTGCCCAGAAAGGGTATTAATTTCGTTTTGGCATTTTGCATTGTTTCACTATAAACGGCGTTTCACTTTTCAAATTGTTGCCACCAAGTATTAGAGTCAAGCATTATATTTAAAGAAATTAATTAATGAAGAATCTGCATGAAAGTATGTATGTTTCTCGCACTGTGAAAAACCAACGGTACCCAGAGACATTAAATTATAAATAACGTAGTCCTCCACTTGAATATGGGCACCTGGAAGCCCAAATTGGGAATTTGGAATTTGTTTTAGTATCTATTTTCTATTTTTTAAAACTTTAACGAAATTTTTACTAACAAACTCGACGATTTTAAAACGAGGAATGTCAACACAGTACGGAAAAGAAAAATATCTCCAGCGCGCGGTTCGTGTTTAGTGCTCTTTTCAAATTATTTTGTCATAGTGCTGTTGAATTGAATTTTTTGGTTTAATTGCCAAAAAATATGATATTTGTTAAATAAAAGTAACACACAAAACGTCCCTTTGGGACTAATATTAAATCTAAAAGCTTTCAGTTTTTTGTTTTCCTAAGAACCTACTTGTAAATCGATGTGGCGGGGAAAGATAAAACAATTATCATTAATTTACATCGGAAGCATTTTTGAACATAACGGATTTTCTTATCACGAAATTTCTAAATTAGGAATAATGTTCTGTATACGATACTTTTAATCATAATATTAGCAGCAAGTTTAATGTTTATATTTATACATAAAATGAGCGTTTCCAAATAACAGAGCTTTTTTTGACAGCATCAGTTATATAAACTCAATGTGAAATTTTTAATTTAATTTCTATTAATAATCGTAGGCATCTGCTAGCAAAGTCTTTATTAGTGCATGTAGTCTTGTTTAGCAAAGTTTCAGTAAATCGACTAGTTCCTTTATGTATACAAAATTAATTTGTTATAATACATATCAGCGATTAAATGCACGCAGAATTTGACAGGCGATAAAATTCTAACTGACACGTTTTTGTTAGTAATTATATTAATTCGACTCTTGCCCATATACTGCATGGAACCCTGTACATTTTCCTGAACGAAGTAATGAAAACGAACTGGCACCTGACGGATCTTTTCTCGAGTAAACACTTGGCGATTCATACTAACATCACACAGGCCATGTTTCATGAACAAAAATTTATCATTCACAAAAATAAAGCCATAAGCACGTCCTGTAATTTATGGCTTTTCTAGAAAGTCTTGGAAAAAGAAACGGTAATTGAATTATCGCTTGGTATAATGTGATTTATCCAAGGCTTAAGTGGTGGAAAAGAAACTCACAATGAAGGGAGTCAGAAGCCTCGTAAAAATTTACTAACAACATTAAAGGATTTTGGTCCTAGGCAGCATCTGTGGTGGAGAATGTAATAGCTTTCAAATATCTGACATTTAAGAAGCAGTATGAGAAAAAAAGCAATAATTGCATTAGCTTCAGAACTTTTCATCAAAACAGATTTCATTCAGAAAATTTTTACAAAATGGCTGTTTTGCTTGCCATTAAATTTAATCATTAAATTTTATTTTACACTTACAGCGGGGTGTAACCTTGTATGCTGGAGTTATCTGCGTTTAAAATGAAAGTTTAATCTTAAGAGTCTTTCACTTTAAACCATTTTGTGCAACGACAGGGACGTTCAGCAGAGTAATGCGATTTCGTTTGCCTGCAGTACAACAGGTAGAAAGTTTTTAATCCTTACGAAAGGCTTTGTGAAATTATTATGGGTTATTATGGGTTTTATGAAACTACTCAATATTTTAAAAGAAAGATCCCTACAGGTGTCCTGAGCATACTTTTTAAAATTATATGCTGATTTACTTGTATCTTAGATATAGTTTGATTTTTGAACAGGATATCATATCCTCGTATTTTCTCCGAAATTATATATATCAGTTTTATGATATTTATTGCTTTAACACTTTATTTAGAATATAAACATAAATGGTTAAACGTAAAGAATTGTACTCCTGTACGGTGCGATGAAAACAGTAAATAATCCGTAAATTATGTCCCGTTATATTATAATAATTCTAATAGGTTGAATGCACACAGATTCATAAAATTTATTTTAAACAAAAGAAACACTTCACAGTTTTGGAAATTCCCCCAAAAGTACTCGCACTGCTCTTCACAGTAGCACAGAGTACAATCAGTAATTACTCTTCAAACTACTAAGAGCGTTAAACGAAACGCAATTCAAAGCGCATTTAAAAGGCGAAACTACTTAATAACTATGCTTTAAACTACTGAAACGTTAACTAGAACGCAATCCACAGCGCAGAGAAAGCTAATCCGATCAAAAATAATAACAGCAGCTAGCTAAACAACTGAGATGAGATATTCTGTCTCTGGTTTTTATAGCTTTTAATCGGTCGCGAGAAATTTCTTTGTTTCTCGAGATTTCTGCAAAAGCAAAAGAGCAGAATTAAGGTTACAGCTAACATAGTACTCAATTACATTTATGGAATTTAAATATAAATTACGAGATATCTATTTATTAAATGTTAAATGCACGTGCTCCTCTATTTTTACTTTTCCGGCGTAGCTTTCTCTTAAAATATGTCTCGTGCTGAATTGCGCGGGGAAATAAAACAATTTTAATTAAATTTCTACTAACATTAGATATCTAAATACAAAATTCGTAACAGCAACATAAATAAACATCATTGCAACTGCTTTGGATGACTTCCTGAATCGATGTTTTAAGTTCAGCGATGATTTCGGGGTTATTTGAGTAAACGTTTTAAAGGCCTTACAAAATATTGCCCCATAAAAATAAGCCAGAAACGTTGAGATCAGGAGAATATGGCTGCCTAGCCATTCCTATTCCAGTGGCCTCTGGGTATTCCAACGCTACAATGCGCTTTCCAAAGTCATCTTCCATTACTTCAAGCACTCCATCTGTCGGATGGAGTCGTGCTCCGTCATGCATGATCTATATCCTTTCGAAACCTGGGTCACCTTGGACAAGAGAAATACATCATTTTCTATAATTTTGACATAACGTTCAGCAGCCATCGTACCTGCAATGAGTATCACGCCGATTATTTCTCGACACTGCACACCAAACAGTTACCCGTTTAAAGTGGAGATATTTCCAGATCGAGGAATGAGGATTTTCAATCCTCCAAATGCGGCAATTCTGCTTAGTGATGTACCCATCCAAATAAAAGGGGCCTTCGCCGCGAAACCAAAACATACTTCCATAAAATTCTTGTTTGTGAATCATATTGACAATAGTATTGTCGAAACGCAAACGCTGTTCAATGGCAGGACACTCATTGTCTGATGAGTTTGAATTTTGTGCAGAAAATGCTGCACCTTTTGAACAACAACGCAAAGTTTCCTTGTTGATTCCGATCTGTTGTGAAGCTTGTCTGATCGATGTCCTTGAACAATTTTGAAACACAGTTCGTAATTTCTAGACATTTTCAACACTTGCTCGGCAAACAATATTGTGAACACTGTCATTACAAACACTACTAATTCCCTCGAGCATTTTTACAAGGTTTTTGATTCTTATAACACTTGGACCGATTGTCTTTAGCTTATATTCGGTCGCAAATTTTCTTTGAGTTGTGTTCGGGCTGTTAACAGTATGCCTTGATGATGAATATACGCTCAGAAATGCTGTATTTCAACATTTTTAAAGAAAAATGAACGAAAATATGAGTGTGCACACTCATACAAATTCTCAATATTCCCTGCATTCAGCTGCGAAGTTTTAATTGAATCTCGCTAATGGTTCAAAGTTTTCCTCCTCCTCCATATAGCTCAATAATTGCCAGACTATACATATACATATATTTGAAAAACATTTGAGTTGTTGTCCTATAATAGGAAATAACTGTGGTGTAGTGCTAATTTTTCAAATTATTCGTCTTTAAAAATATTGAGAATGTAAAAATCTGCTTATTAAACTCTTTGACTGCAGCTTATTATTGGGAATTAAATGAAAATGTATTCTTTCGATAGTAACCATTACAGCAAAAGAAACTGTTGAGATTACACTGCCGTAACTTTAAAGTAAGATGCGAACATTTGTGTCATGGGAGAAGATAACTGCTTGAACCTCATGAAAATGTATCTAACATAAAAGGTGCCGAAAGCATAGTGAAAGAAATTACCATCTCAAAATAAATATTAGCAATATCGACTTCCCTTAATCAGCATTTAAGAAAGAACAAATAAAAATAACAATAATGTTTTTATCACAAGAAAATACACTTTGCAATAAAGTATCCGGTGAAAACATCTTAAATTAAAAATGGATGAACAGGGACAAGATAAATCTTATTGATCCCACCGACGCCTGCGGTTTAGGACAAATAAAACGTCCCTTAGGAGAGAGGAGAAAGAAAAAAAAATAAGAGTTAACAAACAAAGTTGGATGAAAATAACATCGAGCGCCATGATGGAAAAGCGGGGCTTTAGTATTATCTCCTGGTATAAGGCATTAGATTTAATGCTTCTTTCCACAAGCCTGAAAGGTGAAGATAAATGAATAATTAATTACATATGAAGTACCTAGATGACGTCTTCTATAAATTTCATCTCCGATGAATAAAGAATGTGCAACAGTGCTTTTGTTCTCACAGTCCTGGGTATTTTTGGATTAAGAGGTAGGCGTATCGCATAAGAAATATTAACTTAAAAAAATAATAATAACCCATTGCAAGAAATAATGGGAATTTTCTTGAGAAAAATTAATTAACAGAGGCATTCTAATTAAATAAAGTTTATAATCATCTACTTAATTCTACTTTTCCGTCACTTTGGATGCTAAACTAAGTTTCGCTCTGTAAAGAAAGGCAGTGATAAGTTTTGCGATTTTAATTTATTTTAATTGAAATAAAGTTTAAGAGCTAAAGGAGAATTTTATGTTTAACTTTTTTTAATGTGAAACATATATCATATATAAATCGAAATGTTTTTAGTGACAGAAGTCTGAATAAGATAAGTAACAGAAGTCTGAATAAGACTAAACTACTTTGTCTGTCTTTAAAGAAAATCTAAACACCCGTTTTGACAATGTACGGACACAGTTTACATACTAATCCCCAAAACACTTTTATTTGTATATGAATGCATTTTGTTTTAGTAGTGTTGTGTGCTTACGGATTCGTAATAGATTGAATGCACAACTCCGATAACAGGTTAATAAAAATGTCTTTTTATCAAAGGAAATATTTCAGAACTCTGAAATTTTCCAGAGAAATATTCGTACAAGTGTTCACACTATCACGCAGTATAATCAGTAGTTACACTTCAAATTACTAAGAACGTTAAACACAACGCAATGCAAAATGCATCTAAAGAGAAAGCTGACTCGGATTTATCTCAGTTCACGCGAAACTACAACTCGCAACAACAGTAATGGTCGCCAAAATGGTCGCCAAAACCATTGTTAGCTTGCCGATATCTTGCCAAATTACAGTGATACCCATTTACTCAATGTTAAGTGCACTTGCCCATGTACTCTTACTGTTCCGGCATAGCTTCCCCTTAATTTGTCTGCCGCTACATTACGCAGAAAAATGCAACAATTTTACTTATAATTCTACTAAAATTACCTATTTAAGTACAAAATTCGTGATAGTAGATTTATAGCCATTTGCACGCGGAATTAATAATTTGCTTAGGTTACTGCAGAAAAAAACGCCTTTAAAGTTTCATATTCAGTTCTAAAAACCAATTACTTGAAGACAGGAAACATTTCATTATTTTATAAATAATATGCTATTCAATTAATCTAATAATGCTTAATTGCAAATAAAAATACACATTTTGAATTATCATTCCTTATCTGAGGAAATATTAATAACTTTAAAAAAGACACGTTACACAATAACGAGATTCGAAAGTGTCTGTCTCATAAAAAGTTCCCTTTACGACATGTAATTTGTTTAGTATTGATTCCAGTCACTGCTATTCTTATTTACTTCTGCCTGCTACATAATATTTTTAAATCGCTTAATGTTTGTCTAAATAGTATGTTTACAAAAGTTTTATATAAAAATAAAAATTACAAAAGCTGAAATAAAATACATTCTTTTATAATTTAAGCTACTACACGCATCTCTTCTAATGTCACCCGCATCAAGACATATTCCTTTTCATAAGGTTTTTCGATATTTTCCTAGACGTGGACTTATGATATTGTTTCCCCAAATGTTTTCTGAATAATAGAAATGTTCTAAAAACAGCATCATTTAAGATAATTTAGGGTAGAAGACGTAGCCAATGTGCATCAAGTAAAGTAAATTACGCGTTAGCAGCTTTAACGTTTACTTCCCAGTATAACATTAAGAAAAAACTATGCTTTTCTTCACAAACCGCTCTGTGATCGTTGTTTTGAAAGAAGAATTATTATTTTATTAATTTACAAAATGAATTATTTTATTAATTTACAAATTAATACTAAACATGTTTATCTGAATGAACGTTTTCAAGCATTTTCATTAATTTTAGGTTCGAACCCTCTACAATGGGCTGCTTCACTGGCATTTTTGTGATTTTCCCCATGTGACACATATATACGAGGCAGTTTTCCTCAGAAAATCCTCCCTGAAAGCATCTCTCTCCGGTGGCAGATAGCCCTAGTGTGCTTTCCTGTAATTAAATAAACCAATCCATTAATTTTAATACATTCTTTTCCGAAGGAGAGCAAATTTTTTACACTATTTAGTTGATTACGTGCAGTTAAGACCAAGTTCCTTGTTTCTGTTTGTTATCTCAAAGCCTACGAACGATGTCTAATTAGAATAAATATGACTCTGTGGAGGAAATCGATTTGCTTTTAGCTAAAGAAAAGTGGTTCACACAAAGGAGGAAACGCGAAAAATCTCATGCAGCCAGGCCGTTTTCCAAAATTTGAATGGAGGTCGAGCTACCAATGTTCCGTCTCATTTACTCGACAAATAGCAAGGTCAAATTTCTTGTGATTATCTTTATTAAGAGAACATCAAAAATATTCTTTTAAAAACGAATTTCAAGACCTGAAGAAGATTATCTATTTCTCAGAAATCTTCTACAATTTGTTGCATATTAAATAGATAGGAATTAATGTAAATATGCAACTCAATAAATTTTAAATTTTGAGGATATACATATACGTACATATAGAATTTGAATTTAACATATACGAAAACATTATCTCATTCATATAAAGCTTTAAATTATGAAAATTTAATTGTAAACAAATAAAAGATTAATATTTCTGGAAACTAATTTTCAATATCATTTAAATTCAAAAAGCTTATGTAAATTAAATGCAAGCATCTAAATACATGGAAAAAATTAATAATGCATAAATCAATTATAAAAATTTTAAAAGAATTTTTGAAGGTTTTATGCATACATTAGTGCAAAGCTCCACTGTAATCGGCGAAAATTTCAACTCTATGGAAAATCACTGTGGTTACTATAGCATTTTTCTCTTCAATTTTCTCGCAGAAGTAGATGTTAGTCCGAGCTGGTGAGAAAACGTTTTCCTACAGCAAATAGGATACTTATACTATGGAGGATACTTACTACTAGGATACTAACTAATGACTGTAGGAAACATGGAATGGGAATGCAAAAATTCTTGAAGTCTGATTTACGCAGTAAAGGATCAATGGAAGATAAATCAAATGAAGTGCAGTGCAATTTATACTCGTATATATGCAATGTACACAATATATACAGGTGCAATCACAATGCAGATTAAAATACAGCATTGTGATAAAATGTACACTGAGAAAAAAAAAGAACAGTTCTATATCTCCCGTTCTACTGGTCCGATTGACGAAAGTCAAATTGCATTTTTCACGTCTCGAAAGCGCGACTTAGGATATGTATTAGATTTACATATAGCATTGCTCAAAAAAAGATGTTTTGACACAAAATTTTACTTTTTCTGAAATGGTAGGCCAATTTTTTTTTGTTTTTCCATATTTCTATTTTACGACTCAAATTATGCCAAACTGCCAAGTTTGTAAAAATCGCTTGAGTAGTTTTTCAAAAATTAGCTCTCAAAACTTTAGTTCCTCGATGTTTATTGAATTTGGTTTGTATTTATTAATATCTCTCTTTATTTATTACACTTACTTGATTTCTACTTTCACAGTTCGAAATTTAGGTTCATTCCAAATAAAATTCACCCATTTTTTATAATTTATTTTTAAATAATTTTTATAAATTTTTTGAAAAAATTTTGAATTGTAATATACAAAAGGTTTACAATCAACTCGAAGTAGATGTATTTCTAAGTATACCTACAAAAAATTAGAGCTTTTTATTCAAAACTTTCGCAGATATACGTAAATTTATATATTGGCGCGTTTTGAAATTTGGTATATTTGTTGAATTCGACAATAAAAAAATGTGGTTTTACGCACTTTGTTAAAATTATTTGAAAGTAGAACGCTGTGACATTTTTTCCTCTTATCTCCAATGTAAAAAAGGCAGGAACGATGTGACTTTTTTTCGTCCGCTGCACAATAGACGGGAAGGAAAATAGGTCGCCACATATTAAGAAGTTCGCCAAGTGAATTATTCTTGGCTCAAATTGAAAAAGAATTGCCAAGTTAAATTTATGAATTTCTCCGTAAATTTCACCCCAAAATTTACAAAATTTAATATTTAGGCATAATCTGAGTCATGGAATCGAAATATGGAAAAAAATGCTGTATTATTTTAGAAAAAGTCCATTTTGTGTCCAAATACCCATGTTAGAATGATGCTATATATAAATCTAATATATATCCTAAGACACGCCTTCGAGACATGAAAAACGCTATTTGAATTTCGTCAATCGGCCCAGTAGAACGGAAGATATAGAACTGTCCCACCCCTTTTTTTTCTTCGCAGTGTACATGGCCGTTTAAAGGTGTTTACAGCTGTAGTACCGCAGTCAGCAAACTGAGCAATATGAGCATAATTAGAGGTCATAATGTTTCTGAAGAAATTATAAGAGCTTGAAAGAATATAATCTTGGGCATGCGGAATTCCAGCGTCTTAGTGGAGTCGTTAATTTCGCACTAACCACTGTACATTAATAATTACTCTCAAGATTTTATTTTGATAACATATGATTTTTTTTCCTGTAAGTCCTAAGAGGTATTGCCCGCACGGGGAGGGCGTAGAATAAAATAGGACGAATTAGAGTGACATATAAGTTCCTTTTGAAGCGTAAATCTAAGTTAGATTTTCTCCCTATAAAACTACAATTTTCCATGTAAGCAACGTTGGCTTTGTTTAAGGTATATATTACATGCTATTTGAAAGTTAGTTGTTCGTCTAAAACAACTCCTAAATGTTTTATGAATGTATAACTGGAAAAGTTTGATTATTAATTCTAAAGCTTAGATTCACTTGCTAGTTCTTCTTGTAACGCCTAAACAGGGCAACGTTGCATTTATCTGCATTAAGTTTAATTTCTCTGATCACAGCCTTGTGAATGCTCTCTCCGGCTTATGTAGTTTTACCCCGGCCGTCTTATATAGTTTTACCCGTACCTTTCACTTTTCGAAATTATTGGAAGGCATATGAGGGCCGGATACGGTTGCAGTTATATACAGGGATCCATCACATTTATTCAGTCACAAAATCAATTACAGTTATACAGGGATCGCACCAATATATCGCCAGATGTTCGCTAAGTTTGATGACTTTTCTCAATTTCTAGCCAAAACTATCGCCAACTTGGCGATATCTTGCCACTTTAGCGAGATAACCATTCACTCAATGTTAAATAGAGTTGACCCTGTACTCTTATTTTTTCGGCAAAGCATCGTCTCTTTCATGTATTTCATGTTACATGCACAAAAATAATATAATTTCAAATATAAATTCACTAAAGTTATTTATATAGATAAAAAAACCCGTAACAATGCATACATACATATATATATGTATATATATATATATATATATGTGTGTGTTCGCCGATAACATCGCGGACGAAAACGTCGCGGAGAAAACAACGCAAGGAGAAAACGTCCTGGTACAAAACACCGAGAGACAAAATAAAGCAAAGAGAAAACATCGCAGTTCTAAAACTCGTGGTACAAAACATCGTCGTCAAAAATAAAGCGGTTCAAAAACTTCGCAGTTTGAAAACCTTGTCGTCGAAAATATCGTGGTAAAAAAATAAAGTACCTACAAATCATCCATTGACGATAACATCGCAGACATGTGTTTTTCAGGCTTTAATAATTGTAAAAACTTGCATAATGATTTGTGAGCGCAAGATGGAAAAAAGGATAATTTTCACTTTCATATTTTTATTATCTAATAAATATTTGCTGAAAATGTAAATGGAAATTTAAGCATGAAAATTAATGCAACTTACAGCACTTAATTTTAAACTGACATAGTTGACTAACAAAGGTAATTAATAAATTATCTTTTTATAAAGTTTCCTGGCAATTTTTCATGAAAAGTATAATCTAAAAAATAATAGAAAAAGAAAGGTAAGTAACTGCATGAAAGTATCTATACAAAATTCCTAATTTAATTGTGATATTATTTTCTTCTATTTTGTTAATCCGATATTCTTATAGTGAAAATTATTTCTTGTTTTGTTTAAATTTCTTGCTTTTTTAAAAATTTATTAGTTAATAAAAAATATGAAAGTAAAAATTATCCTTTTTTCCACCTTGCTCTGATAAATCATTATGCGAATATCCATTACAATTATTAAAGCCTGAAAAACGCATGTCTGCGATGTTATCGTCATGCAATGATTTGTAGGTACATTATTTTTTACCACGATATTTTCGACGACGATGTTTTCAAACCGCGAAGTTTTTGAACCGCTTTATTTTTGACGACGATATTTTGCACCACGATGTTTTAGAACTGCGATGTTTTCTCTTTGCTTTATTTTCTCCCACGATGTTTTGTACCACGACGTTTTCGCCTTGCGTTGTTTTCTCCGCGACGTTTTCGCCCGCAGTGTTTTCGGTTGCAACTATATATACACATATATATTGTTACGAATTTCTACATAGATTAGTAATTTTCTTGCAGTTATGTGCGAAACTTTATTTTTCTGGGTAAATGCTACATGAAAAACTGAGAGAAGGAAGCTATGCAGGAAAAGTAAGAATACAGGCGCAATTCCATCTAGCATTGAGTAAATGGGTATCTCGGTAATTTAACGAGATATCGCAGCTTGACAATGTCTATGGCGACTTATTTTGTCGCCAAGTTTGGCGACCATTTGGAGACATTTTGGACCGGTCTCTGTATCACCGTAATATGTATTGTAACTGAATAAATGTAATTGATCACTATATCACTTTTAATCGCTAGAGAATATCGATAGATGAATTAAAAAATAAGATGCTATTAGAAAATGAAGTTCATAAGGCAACTTGCTGAAATAGTAACTATTATTCAAGTACAGTGTGGATCTGTCACATTTATAAAAATTATAAAATTTACATGTTAATTCTGATTATAAATATCTATAAACACTTAAAGTATATGTACTAATGTTTTAGAGTAATTAGAGTTTTTGAAGCAGAAATACGTGAAAAATGAGCGACGCCCTCGCCAGGACTCGAACCTAGACCTCTCGAATAAATACATGCCAAGTGTGTTAACCGTTACACCCCGAAGGTATTCTGGAAGGAGGGAGAAAATATCTTATATATTCCCTTTTAAAGGGAGAGGACTGGAGATTAGGGACCCAATCGCCAAATCCTGTGCTGAAGCATCACCCCCCCACCATTGTTTAGTTTGGGAGCCACCGTATAGTTATTAGGGTTTTTTGAAACAGGATTACATGAAAAATGAGCAATGCCCCCTCCGGGACTCGAAACTGAACCTCTTGAATACTCGCCGATTGTGCTAACCGTTATACATCGAAAGCATGCTGGAAGGCGGGAGGTTAGGTTAGGTTAGGTTATTCAATTACGGCAAAGCACACGAGGGCTATCTGCCTAAGGGGAGGGATGCCTTCGTGGAAGACTTTCTAAGAGAAACTGGCTCGTATACACGTTACACATGGGGAAAACCACGAAAACGCCCATGCAGCTAGCCCGTTCGCGGAATTCGAACCTCGGAAGGCGGGAGCAAATATGTTATAATCTCTCTGACTTTGAATTATGAATGAAACATTTACTATAAATTCAATACGCGAATATGACAATTTAGTTTTCTTATTTAAAAGCAATGAATCCTTAAATACCGGAGCACTGTAGCTACATTTTGCATTTTACAACCTTTTGATTTGTCTTTCCATAAATGCATTTTGAACATTTTAGATGAATCCACCCTTAAAGAAGAACACTGCTGCTAAAGTGCATTTCGTTCCCTATTTGCATCCAGTAAATATTTTATTATAGCTTGTTTAGCAAACTGGATTTCCGATTCAGTCCTCTCGCTCAAAAGCCGTTTATCATCATCACCTCAGGACTGCTGAACTTAAATTTGAGCTAACAAGACATGACGAACTCTGAGTACAAAAGCAGAATCTTATTTCTATCGCCAAAAAGGATTGGGAATCTAAAAAGGTTAGAAATCACGGTTGTCTAGAAAAAACACTAAGCCGTTTTGACAAAGCCTCGGGCAAAGGCCTAAAACATTGGCTCTTACGTCAAAGTTTCTTCTATTTTTCCCTTTACCTACCTCACTTCTTGATTTTGACAATCTCAAGTGGTAAAAATCTCATATATATCGATCGGAAAAAAAGGTAAAAGAAGCTGGATTCCGGAAAAAGAGCAGAAATAAGAATGGCTCCGACTCTATTAAGTTTTCGTGTTATATTAAAAAGAGGGAGTTACGCTGAGTGATTTTTTTTCTCCTCTTTCTGCAGAACTAAGTCGTTTTCTGCAGTGCTAACAGTGAAGCTATGGTGGCTTTCAAGCTTAGGAAAGTATTGATTTGCCTGCCTTTAATATTAGCTAAAACGAGGTATTCGAAAAATAATAAAAGCATAAAAAAAGCATTCTAAAACATTTTCATTACTGATTTTCAAATGAACAGAAACTAATAATAATTCCGAAACTTGAAAATACGAAAATAAAATATTTCGAAATGTTCATTTCTCAAAGCAAAGTAAGAAATTTCTTTAAAAATATTTTCAGTTTTATTTCGCAATATATATTTCTAGATATGAAATTAAAAACTCCTTTTTCATGGTGAGAGATGTTCGTTATCTTTAAAGAAATTAAATTCCTTATTTGCAATATAAATATTGCGATATATTTACAGAATTTAACTAGGGGAAACTCTTTACTCTTGCCTACTCAGTTACATTTCCGGAGAATAGAAAAACATTATTTATTTAAAGAATATTTCTGTTTTACAAGAAATGTTTTAAAGCTTCTCTTGTGAATGCCTTCAGTAATGTTATGCTTTCAAGTGACAATTTTTAAAATTTTGTTGAAAGTTTATTGCACATGCATAAAACTAAAGGAAAGAAATATAAACGTGTAATATTTCTGAATAAAAAAACGTGTTTCTACAAATTATTTCCTTTTATAGCCCTGATTTCAGAGCTCTGATATTGCGCTGTGGTATAGCGCATTCTTCTATAACGTGATTCCAGAGCTCTGATATGTCACTCAGAGGCTGAAAAGTAGAAGCATAACGAACGGTAGTCTGTCTGTCAATACTTCTTTATATTTATAAAAGAACGTGCCGCCCAACCGGTATAGTGGTTAGCGTCGCTGACTGCCGTGCCGAAGGTCTCGGGTTCGAATCTCGAAGAAGGCATGGATGTTTGTATACGTATAATGCCCGTGCGGAACGGGGACACTCTAAATATGCGGCGA
This sequence comes from Stegodyphus mimosarum, assembly GCA_000611955.2. Taxonomy (NCBI): domain Eukaryota; kingdom Metazoa; phylum Arthropoda; class Arachnida; order Araneae; family Eresidae; genus Stegodyphus; species Stegodyphus mimosarum. The sequence continues at coordinate 558,894 of KK120883.1, forward strand.
GCCGAAATTTATCTCGAGAGGTTAGTGGTAGGGGAAGAGGAGGGATAAAAGAAGTGGGAGGGACAGAGACCTTAGGACCATCTCCCCGGAGTGCTCTCCATCAAAACTGGGGCAGAACTGAGCTTAATTGCATTGTCGCGTGTAAGGTGAAAGGCTGTTTCCAACGCCAACGGTTGACGTATCTTGCGCCCCTTGCCACGAGGAATTTCTTGGAATAGGCTGACTAGACGTCAGACAAGTGGTCATTAGTCAATAACAGCAAATAAAAGAACTTTACGCACGTGTGTGATAGTTACTGTTGCACTGCGTAAGAGTTCGAAATGTATTGAATACACACAGAACGGACGATAGCTTCATGAAATTTATTTTACTAAAAGAAACACTTTACAGTTCTGGAACTTTACACAAAATGTACTTCCACAATGCTGAGCACATCTAAAGGGCCAAACTCTTACGCATGCCCAAATACTTCGAATTAAGCTCTGAGCTAACAATTGGGAACTGATGGTGTCTTTGGGCTTATATACTTTCCCCCGGCCGCCGAGAAATGACTAGTACCTTCCAATTCTACGAAACGGTCTTCCATATAGTTTAAAGTTACATTTAAGGGCCGGATATGGTTACAGTTATATATAGGGATCAATTATAGTTATTCAATTACCCTACCAATTGCAGTTACGGCGACATTTTGGTCCGGTCATGAATTTATAAAGTTGTAATATTTTTTTACAAATCATGACTACGTAAAAACGTAATCATATATTTATTTATAAAAATGTAACGTTCTTCCGTTCAGTTTTTAAGAGTTTTATTTCAAAAAGAAAATTCTAATGTGAGATAAAAGTAACTGTTAAGGGCAAAAAGGTATTACAAGAATTTATTCTATTCGTGTATCTGTATACATAGCATATTTATTTACTCATATTATTAGGAATTCATGTATGTACATTTAGCTCTTTGTTTCGTAATACGTATTTAATTATTGTATAATATTATTGGGATAGAGTTTTATATGCAAAACAGGTTTCTGACTTTAAAGAATCATGTGATGATATATTGGATTTTGTAATATTCAAACTTTGGAAAAGTGCCGATAAAAGCAGTACTTTGCCAATGTCTCCAAAAGCGAGATCTAGACATTTATGCGCTTTATAATCTGCATATATTCCAAGCATACTGCGCAAAAAATGGGACAGTTCTATGTCTCCTGTTCTACTAGGCCGATCGACGAAAATCAAATTGCTTTTTTTATGTCTCGAAAGCGGATATGTATTAGATTTATATATAGCATTTTTCTAACATAGGTATTTTGATAATGGATCTTTCTCTGAAATAACATACCAATGTTTTCCCATATTTCGATTCTACGATTAAAATTTTGCGTAAATATTAAATTTTGTAAAATTTGGTGCGAAATTTACGGAGAAATTCAAAAATTTAACTTGGCAATTTTTTTTTCAGTTTGAGTCGAGAATAATTCACTTAGCGTACTTCTTAATATGTGGCAACCTATTTTCCTTCCCTTCCACTGCGCAACGGAGGAAAAAAGTCACATCGTTCCTGCCTTTTTACATTGTGGATAAGAGAAAAAAAAGTCACTTCGTTCTATTTTCAAATAATTTTAATAACGTGCGTAAGCCACATTTTCGTTATTATCGCTTTCAACAAATATGCCAAATTTCAAAACGCGCCAATATATAAATTCACGTATATCTGCGAAAGTTTTGAATAAAAAGCTCTAATTTTTTGTAGGTATACTTAGAAATACATCTACTTCGAGTTAATTGTAAAACTTTTGTAGATTACAATTCAGAATGTTTCCAAAAATTTTATAAAAATTATTTAAAAATAAATTATAAAAAATTGGTGAATTTTATCTGGAATGAACCTAAATTTCGAACTGTGAAAGAAGAAATCAAGTAAGTGTAATAAATAGAGAGAGATATTAATAAATACATACCAAATTGAATTAACATTGAGGAACTAAAACTTTGAGAGCTAAAGTTTTAAAAAGTACTCTTGCGATTTTTGCAAAACTTGGCAACTTGGCATAACTTGAATCGTAGAATCAAAATATGGAAAAAAAATTGGCATGTCATTTCAAAGTAAAAAAAAATCTGAAAGGTTTCAGATTTTAAATTACGTCCAAAGGGGCGTTTTTTAAACATTTTGTATGTTACTTTTATTTATTGAATATCATGTTCTTCGCATTTAAACCATAAAATTCAGTTAATGAACAATATCGCAAAATAATTTTAAACTGAGCATATCTTTAGAATTTCCTACACACAGTCTCACGCGCTGCAGAGAAAAATGTTTTTTTTTCTCTACAACGTTGCCATTGACCGCTTTGAAATCCTTGAGTTTGTTAATCAAAAATTCGTTAAAGTTTTACAAAATATGAATTCCAAATTTCACATTTGGGCTTCCAAATGCCTATATTCGCAGCAGGATTACGGCATTCAAATTTCGATGGCTTTAGGTACCGTCGTTTTATCACAATGCGGGAAACATACATATATTTTTGCACATTCTTCATTTTTTAATTTCTTTAAATATAATACAGGACTGCAATATTTTGTGGCAACAGTTTGAAAAGTGATACAGACTTTTAATGTTTCCGACGCAAAACGAAAACAATAGTCCTTCAGGGACAAAGCCACTTTGGTCTAAAAAGTCCGATTTTGTGTCAAAATACCTATATTACACTCATTTCCATAAATTAGGGATAATTCGGAGCCACGCGGAAATCGAAATCTAAAATAAATATATCACCTGTAAAAACACTACACACATCTTCAAGAATCATATGCAAATATCAGGAAGTAACCAGATGACACCGATGGTACGTCACAATGACGAGAGTGTAAGAGAGTGATATATAAGGAATACAGGCAAAGAAGTAAAATTGTTTGCAGGCGCTTTATAAGCATTTCAGTGCAATAAGCGAATAGTTATGACACAAAGGACGCATTTGGAGGATTTTTTACGTGGTAGAGTTATCGGCCGTCTGGAATGTGGGCGTACCCAACTGGAAGTATCAGACGAACTTGGAATTGCCCAGAGTGTCATCTCCAGGCTTTGGCAATTATTCCAAGATGATGGTAATGTGAGTAGACGTTACAGCACAGGTTGCCCCAGAGTTACAACGCCGAATGAGGACTGGTATTTGGCAGTTACTGCCAAAAGAAACAGGCGAAGCACAGCCTCAGACCTGTCTCGTCAGCTCTCTTCAGCCACTGGTACGACAATTTCGAGGCAGACCGTGTACAGACGCTTAGGGCAGATTGGTCTATATGCTCGTAGACCTGTCAGATGCGTTCCACTTACTGCAACTCACTGTCGCCTGCGGTTAGCCTGGACTAGAGAGCATGCATTGTGGACACCGCAACAGTGGGCTTGTGTGATGTTTTCCGACGAGTCCAGGTTTAGCTTGCAGTCTGATTCTCGCCGGACTTTCATATGGAGAGCTCCAGGTACCCGTTACCACCAAGAAAACATCATTGAACGACACCGTTACGGTGGTGTAGGAGTGCTCGTTTGGGTTGGAATTATTCTGGGTTTCAGAACTGATCTACACGTTCAAATTGGAACCATGAACAAGCCAAATCTATCGGGACGTCATTCTGGAACAACATGTACGTTTGTTTCGAGGCGCCATGGGCGCACAATTTGTGTTTATGGAGGACAACGCCCGTCCTCACCGTACAAACATCGTAAGCGAATGCCCTCAATCAGATGATATCACCCGTATGGACTGGCCAGCATTCTCACCGGACTTGAATCCAGTAGAGCACGTGTGGGACATGCTTGGCCAACGAGTTGCAGCCCGTCAAGCTCCTCCTACATGTCTACCGGAACTTCGGAGAGCATTGCTTTTTGAGTGGTGTAATATCCCCCAAGATCAGATCGATAATTTGATACTCAGCATGCCTAGGCGTTGTACGGACTGTATTGCATCGTCTGGGAGACATACAATGTATTAACAATCATACCAACTATGAAATATTGGTTTTTTGTAAATAGGGTTTTTTGTAATTTGCTGCAGGGAGAAAAAATCGCTAATTTTTTTAATAATATCAAACATATAGTATCTTTTTTTGCTCTTTACCTTTTTTTTAATAAAGAAGCTTTACAAATAAGTCAAATTTGTTTTGCTTCTTACTCTTCCTTTGCCTGATTTTGCATTATCTTTAATTTATGGACATGAGTGTAGAACAATGCTATGTATAGATCTAATAAACAATCTAAGTCGCGCTTTCGAGACATAGAAAACGCAATTTGAATTCCGTAAATTGGTCCAGTAGAATGGGAGATATAGAACTGTCCCCCCTTTGTTTTCACAGTATACATTTATTATTTATGTCTTTGGTATATATTGTAATTATATTAGAAAATTCTTTTTACACTACCAGAAAACTAATTCCATCCTGTGACTTATTCTCTCTAACTTATTGTTTCAAATATTGTTTCATAAAATAAAACAATATTTATATTCTTTTTGTTTGAGTTTTAAAAACAGTTAAACTAAGCACGTATAAATTAGTTTTTAGGGCTCTTAATTAAAATTTACAGATTATTTTTATAAAGTGATTCTTATCTGCATAGTTCGAGGAATAAATTGTGAGCCTATCATGCCATTTTAATCGGTCCATAATAATTTTCACTGCGGGAAATGAATTGTGGCATTTCGCAACAACTGCTACTGACATATCTGGAGCTGAACATATTAGAAACTAACGTAATTTGCCAGTAATCATATAAATTTGATTCCTGAATATGCCAGAAATTTCGAAGGTGATGACAGTAGAGATCAACGGTTGCCAAAACTGTTGATTCAGAAGTTGGTTGAGCGAAAGCTTTTAAGGAAAACGGGATATATTTGCACGGTCTGCTGAACAGTTTACTCAGCACAAGTACAACCAATACATGTAGTATTTCTAGGTTTAACATTTACTCACCTTCAACGTAACAGAATTACTGAAATGTTTGAATTAGTTCAAAATAATAATTTATTAGTTCCAAAGGGACGTTAGTCCCAAATGGGATACTAGTCTGGAAACGCCATTTTGCTTTGAATCACTATAAAAGGCGTATCACGTTTTAAATGCAGTTTTGTTATTATTAATTAACGTGCCCGTGCATAATCTTATGAATATTTCAGCTTGCATAATTCAATAAAGTTCAGTTCCTAATAGGTAATCCAGCAGAAATCTCGATAGATATTCTGTCGCTGTAGGGAGTTCGGTTATAAGGGTTTTAACCACGAAACGAACTCCTAGATTTGCAACCCAGGAGAACCAGTAATAGTGTTAACATGTACTAAAAATAAAATCAATTATTGTTCAAAATGGACATTAGTCACCAAACGCGATATTAGTCTCGAAACGGAAATTTGTATTGAATCACTTTTTAAATTGTTGCCACCAAATAGTGTCACTTTGTATTATATTTCAAGAAATTAAATAATAAAGAATCTGCATGAATGTATACATTTTTCTCGCACTGTCAAAAAACAATGGTACCCAGCCCTCGCGTTTTGAATAGCGTAGTCCTCCTCCACCCGAACATGGGCACCTTGAAGCCCGAATTTGGAATTTATTACGTGTTTTATATTTTGCCAAACTTTAACGAATTTTTTGATTAAAAAACTCAATGATTTGAAAGCGAGCAGTGGCAGCCCTGTAAGGAATAAAACATTTTTATCTTCATCGCGCGAGTTTGTTTATCGGAAAGTCTATATATAGGCTGTTTATAAATATCTGGTGATTTGATGTTGAATCGAATTTTATGTGGTATAAGCTCCAAGAACGCGATATTTAATAAATAAAGTAAACAGAGAAATCGTTAATAATAAAGAGACGAAAAAAGGTTTTGCAAAGCCAATATTAGTATGAAAACTGAACATTGATATGATGAACTGAGAAAAGACTGAAAAGATAGAAAATATATGCCAACGCTTAACACTGCATCGGGAATTCTAAACGTATACTGGTATGCTGCTTTTAAAATTTTTGTAATTTTGCTGTTGAATTGTGTATGGATGACGTTTGCTAATAAAGCAAAATTACAAAGAAAAAAAAAGAGGGATTGTAACAGCGGACTTCTGGACTACGAGCTCAAGCCTTTAGAAACCTTTAGAAACTCTTTTAGGTGAACGTTAGAATATGAAACCTTTCAACTTTTGTTTAAAATGAAGTATTTTGTTTTTCTTTTCTCTTCCTTTCTTTTGCCTAACCTTATAAAAAGGATTTGAGAGCTTAGAAACTCGAAAACATTTTCAGGTTCGGTTTAGAAAAACTTAATAAATCCTTTTGTGCGAGCATAAAATCTGAAACCTTTCAGATTTTTTTACGTATTTCAATTACCTTTGTTTCTATCACTACAATAAATATCCTTGTAAAATTGCATGATGCCATCACGTTTGCAAAAAATCTTTTCGTTTATTAAGTACATTATTAGAATTTAATTTAAGATATTAATTTGAATATAGCGTGCAGATGTGTTCTCTAACCAGGTCTTTTGTGGTCTTTATTCATGCTATTGTGTCGGTGCCAGTTGACTTCATGACCTTCAAAGCTGTTTATTTTCGCACGTGATGTGTAACTCAATTAACCTTTCAGTGTCTAATGGAATTAGGCTTGAAACACGACAGTTAATCTGACATTTATTTATTCACATTATCTTTGCTTTGTGTTTCCATTTCACGGGAAGAATAATTGCACTGCGTGGCCAAACCTTATCTGCTAGCTGTTAAATAATAAATTTTTCAGACGTTCTTAACATCGAACGAAGAAACAGTGTCCCTATTAAGAGTGGAAAGGAATGTACGTCTGTACGTCCGTCGTTAGTACGATGCAAATCTTCGAAAATAGCACACTAGTTTAAATATTAGTTTAAAGAAAGTAAATGCTGAAAAAATAAATCAAAAGTTTCGCATGTAGAAATGGTAATAAAACTGTACTTGTGAAAGAAACGCATGTAACTATTTTCAAGGCATGAATTTTAAGATAAGCTATTGCTGATTTTTAATAGCGTTTAAGTTGGGAATTAAGATTAGATACTCTGGGCCTGTATATACTATATGGAATGAATCAAAAATGAAATTAAATCAAATGCAACGAGCGATCGACAGAGTCGGGGCGGTACTTAATTGTTTTGCCGTGAAACTGCCTTCACCATTGTAGCCTGATAGTCTGAAGATGTTGCTGACAGTTTCAGCGTGTTTGCCGTTGTTTTCGACGACTGTAACGTGTCTTTGGAACTGTCCTGCGTAATACTTATAAGGTATTTCTCCCGCCTTCTTCGCATGCCTTCGTGGTGTAGTGGTCAGCATGGTCGAAGCGTAACCGAGAGGTCTGTGGTTCGATTTCCGGCAAAGGCGTTGCTCATTTTTCATGTCTCCTGCTCCGAAATAACCTAATGTCTCTACACTGGCGCCCAAACTAAAAAAGTGATGGATGAGGATTTTCCACCACCGCGATTTGGCGATTGGGTCCCCAAAACCCCAGTCGCCCTTTAAAAGGGGGAGTATATAAGGTATTTCTCCCGCCTTCTTCTCATGCGTTCGTGGTGTAGTGGTCAGCATGTTCGACCCGTAACCGAAAGGTCCGTGGTTCGATTCCAGGCGAAGTCTTTGCTCATTTTTTCATGTCTCCTGCTTCGAAATAACCTAATGTCTCTACATACTGAGGAATGAATTGTGTTTTGATTTTTCAATAAGTGTTATCATCAAGCGTTCCAAATCCAGGAAACTTTAAAACGCAAGAATACTCATAAGTATTTGTTGTGAATTCGTCATTAGTTGGTGACACAGCCTTCTCTTGCTAATACAAATGATCATTAATAAAAATATTGTAATATATTTTTTATGTAGCAGTTATATCAGTAAGAGTAAAACCAGAAATGATAGTCTTACAAAGATATTACACACAGAAGTATACAGAAGGGAAAGCGTACATTATTTACAGCAACTGCCTTAAGCGTTTGTTAAGGTTGTTGCTTGCAAAAAAGGCTGAGTATATACAATATCTTAAACTGTAATATCTAGTAATTAACACTCTGTTAATTAAAGCAGTACGAAATGTCAAAATGTCATTAATCTGAAAATTAAACAAAAATAAAATTAAAAAAAACTAGCGCTTTTAATTTGAGAACGGGATGTAACTAAAATCATTAACGATTTTCTGATGAGAGCCGGTTTTTTCTTTTCGTTAAAAAGTGACTTCAAGTATCTGTTTTGAAAACTCTCGGCATAAAAAAATACATCTCTTATAGCACGAATCTAATTTTAATAAGCCTTGCTTAAGTGCTTATCTGCATTGAAAGAAATCCCAGTAAGGAAACAAAATGCACCCCTGGAACATTTATATTTAACTTTAATTTTAACTCCTGTGTACTCATTCAGATAAAATAGAATATTTCCGTCATATTATGCTTGAAAATAAAATAATTTCTGATAGATTTTTACGTTTTATTTCACAAATATTTGATATGAAAGGTGACGATGAATGGGGTTACCTCTTGGATTTATCTCAAGGGTAATTTTACAGTTTCCAGTAAATAAATAAGTACATAAAATATTTTGTACGTTAAGGGTCAGTCTTCTGAACTTAAAAGCCTATTAACCAATGTAGTGGCCAAAACCGTTACACGAACCCCGGTCGTAAATACAGGGTTGAAATGAACTTACAACTCAAGTTTTAACAATAACATGCATTTTAATTAAAAACAAGCATTAATAATTGCTATTTACAACGATATGGGACATTGTGGCATTCAGTCCCGTAATTTCAGAAAATTGTTAAACAGGAATGTGCTCGATCAGAAAATTATTAAACAGAAATGTGCTTGAATGTGCGCATACAGGAGGAGTCATAGTTCTAGCGGGCGAAAACGCCTCATAGCCCCAGCGGGAAGGTCCTGGCTATTCTCAGAAAACCACCTACCTTCCTCGCTGCCAGCATTTTACTCACTCATGGTGTTGTTACCTCCACTGAGCTCCGGGGGGATTCCTCTACTCGTACATAACAAAGGTGTCGATATTCCGACTCCGGTGAAAGACTTCTTTATTTCCTCGAACCTTTGGAGTGACCTTTTATGATGAAACCAGTATCACTAACAAAGGGACCACATGCATCAGGATTTCTTCTCTGGTGTGAAAGAGGTATCATTGCATTCCGAAATCAGTCCGCTTGGACAACCAAACAAAGTACATATATGCGACCTTGTCACAAACCAATTGTGTCCTAAAGAACACTAGTTTTAAATAAACAAGTATCTACGTCATAGGATTGCATTTGACAGGATGAAGCAAGGCAAGGTTGAAACAAGGCCGGCACTTGGGTGTTTCGAAAGCTATATTAAGCATTGCCGGGACTTGCTACCTAATAAGCTTCCGCCCTGGAAAGCACCCCAGGATTGTGGTACGAAGGTATCCCACTGCTCTTTTCTTTCTGCAGAAATCCCAAGAGGACTTTCTTCTTGTCATGTATTTTGAGTGTTCCGTTGCAGCACGCACACTATACGCTCACAAGCACCAATGCATTCTCTAGGATTTGAGTTCGGGCCCGTTGGTACGACAGCTAGCGTCACTAACCACTGTACCGGTCGGGCGTGGGCGGCGATTGATTTTGACAAGACACAAGAGACCATCAGTAGAGCAGCCATACGATCGTTTAGATTTTCGGCTTATATGCTCTATTGATGGATACTATCTACCATCAGCCAGGCATTTATTATAATAAATATATAAATGGTTGCAATGAATATATGTTACATCAAGTTTAGAATGAATATATTGTTAAGGATATTTTATGTTTGCGCCAAAAAGGCGCTAATTGGCTTCTTTTAGATGGTAAGCTGAGCCAAGCGTAGGTATAAGAACTAGCTGTTCATTCACTGTTTCTGCTGTTTCTGTTGGTTTCTGTACCCAGTGTATCCTGTATGTTCTGTGTGTTGTGCCGTGCAATAAACGTGATTTAATATGTAACGTGATGTCTGCTGCCTTCTTATTCTCCGGTTTTGAGTAACATATATAAATATGTAAAAATAGTTACATTTGAATTACCTTACATAATTAAATTTTTAATATAGAATAAAAGTCCATATTTAGAAGTGGAAAAAGAGTCAATAATTTTGTGTTCATAAGAGCCCGCATTTGGTGGATAGAACAAGAGTCGATAGTCATAGTTAGTAATCAAGCGCCATAATTAATACTCGTAGTCATAGTCAGTAATGATAAATAATAGTTGTTTAGTTTATAGACTTTTCCGAACTTTAATACATTGAAAAGTCAATTACAACACTTTTCTCTAAAAGTATCAATTAATCCATGAAAAATTAAAAATATTTTTTTTTACAATTTCGAATGGCTACGATAACAGGTGCTTGAAGATCTTTTTTTAAAATGCCAAAATTTATTTTACTTTTCGAAGTAAAAGAACATCTTGATTTGTGAAGATCGAAGATTTACCTTAATCGACATAATCGTAAGATCAAATAGAATCGTAAAACAATAGTTTAGTAGTCTTCTAGGTAAATGTAGTTAGAAATTATTATAAATACATTTTTCCGAATTTTACAAGCTTTTATTCAATTGTTGTAAAGCCATACTACAATTCATTAAGCAATTTTATGTTTAATATTATCATTGTTAGGAAATCAGCATAGGGCCAAAAGGTAATTAATATATTATGTCAACTGATTTATTAAGTAATAAGTCAATTAACATTTTACAATCTGATGGTAAAATATATTTGACATGCTACTTTCATACTTAGAAAGAATAAAAATGTATTCTTTGATGTATGAGGAGTTTATAATACAAAAATGAAGAAAAATATAAAGAAACCACTTGAGAGACCGAGTAATGCTTGCTTTTTATATGTTTGTGATTTGTTCTTCAAAACATAACTTTTGAGTTTTCTGTCGTGTCTTAAAATATATTTGACTTTTGTGATAATATGACCCTTGTGATAATATATATATATATATATATATAGCTTAAAAGAGAGGAGGTAGTTTAGAAGGCTCGTTTACGGAAAATTACCAGTGAAAGTCCTATCATTTAGAATCTCTAAAAGAGTGTCGCCCTAAGGTAGTACTAGTAAACATTTGACTAAAGTAAGTCGTGAATGAAACAAAGGTAAACATTTTGAGAGTAAACAAAGATCAACCGAGTAAAATATTTTAAAGTAAATAATGATCTCCCGAGTTCAACGCTTCAAACAGAGCTTATCAAGGGAAAAGTGGTTTGAAGCCTTGTACTTAGTTGATCATTAAGTTTCGAATGCAAGTTTCGTTCCTCTGAGCCATTTGAGATAAATCGCGAAGCAGTTTGAATATTTTCTCCTTTTGGAGTGTATTTTTGTGGTTTTTCAAATGCATCAGATCTCTTCCCTACCACATTCGCAACTCTCAAAAAGAATTTAAACGTTAAAAAACAGTAAATCAGAATACATAATGCCATAAAAACAATGAAAATTAATGTGAAAAGAGAAAAAACTTGGTAAATTAAAAATCAGTAAAGCAGAATACACAATGACATAAAAACAACGAAAACAAATGCGAAAAGAGAAAAAACTATGCTGCGGAAATTGTAAAAAAGATTTGCAATTATTTATATGACGTTATTAAAATTCCTGAATACTTTCATGAAAGGTCGATATATAAAACCTAAAAAAAAGAGCGGTTCAATGTGTGAAAGATTATGCTTATTTCGTGCTATGCAAAATTTTGCTAATATGAGAGAAAGAACTGGGGATAAATAAATCGATTTAATTAGTTGGAGTCGGTTTGGAGAAATTCATCGAATTGCAGAAAATGCGGTAAAGATGCTTCTTTACAAGGCGGATGAAGTGGTCGAAAAATTAAAGTCGTAAGTAATACTGCGTAGTTGAACAAATTCGTGTCTGGAAGCAACTTTCTAAGAAAAGTGGAACTCGGATGGAACGAAGGCTCAAAATCTGATCGCCTACATTTTTAAGATTAAGCAAAAAGAGTAACATAGAGGGAGTAAATGACTAGACAAAGTCAAAAAATGAAACCGAACTATGATGCAAATGTAAATTAAATTAAAACTCATTGTCAAAAATCTAAAGATCAATCCAAATCATTTGAAGTAGTAAATTACTGTAAAGAGGGGAAAAGGTGCGCGGGAATAAAATGGTAAAATAAAAATGGAAATGGACCAAGTCATTCTCAATGTTTCCAGTTAGAAATGTATTTCAAAATTGGGAGAATGAAGGTGTACATACCCTCTTCGAAGTTGGAAGCAAAATGGTGAAAATTTGTTACTAAAAACTCCTCCATGTTTGGAAGAGAATGGGGTATGTGCTGAAGGGGTGTTGGAACTTCCTATACCGACAATGTTAAATGAGCCATTTTCGGTGTACCTTTTCTCAAAATCTACTGTAGATACACGCTTGAAAATTTTTGTGTAATTAAAGTACACCTATCTGATTATACTGAAATGAGCTGTAAACTTTAGCACTTTTTTTACACAAAAAAATTTGCCAAATTTTTTTTCTTATTTTATCACAAAAAGCTCATTTCAGTAAATATTAGGGAATATAATAAATAAGCTATGAAAATTTTAGGTACCTGGAAGCATAGGTTCCCGAGAAAAGGTACATCAAGTATAAAAAAATCATGTTTGGAGAAAAATGCGTTTTTATGTAAAAAATCCTCATTTATCAAAGCTTTCGATGATAAAACAAAACTAGATTTTTTCAGTTCTAATTTTCACAGAGATTAAAGTATGGTATTTTTAGAAAGCTAAAAGTGTAGAGAATTTGAAAATGAAAAAATCCCAAATCACCATTTTTTGAAGATTTTTGACTTCCAACACCCCTGAAGGTCGTGAACAAAGCAAATTCTTATGTGGAAAGGCCGGGGGGATTGAAATGCAGGTGGTTGTCGTTTTGTTCGGACGGGATGACCGAATGTCCCCTAAACTTGCTGTAAAGTTCAAAAGAACTGAATCCAAGATTGCTAATTCTTAAAGTTGTAGAAATGATTCTGAACTGGCAAAAAAGTTTTGAAACAGAAAAAGCATTTAGTAATATTCGTAATTTTTCACACAAACGAGCTATTTTTTGTCTGACGGAAAAGAAGGAGGCTCATTTTTTCAGTCATAATAGAGGTTTTGCCTGAAATAATTAGGAGTACATAATTAGTACTTTAAAAATCTTTTTGGCAAGAAAGTTAGTAGAAGAGAAATCTTACTTACATATTCACATTAGATCACTTGTATCGGTCATACATAAATTACTTTCTTTTCAGATTTGCGTTAGGTATATCATGTCACCTGATACAAGTTATCTAGAAACTAAAATTAATGCCCGCTTTTTAAGGTGTTTTTATGACGTTTTTTGGGATGTTATTTTCCAAGAGAATTTTAATTATGTATTCTATTTCTTCAGAAAGATGTTGTGCTTTATTACAAACGTGTTTAATTCTAAGAATTTGGTTGTGAATGGTATTTAAGATAACTTTTTAGGAAATGTTGGAGTTCCAATTGATAAGTTTAATGGTATGAAAACTGAAATCTCGGATATTGTTTGGAGAACAGCCTTGACGCCAAAAAGAGAGAAACAGCTTATTGTGGTATGGCAGGCAATGGTTGTCATCCGATGACGTACTTCCTCTAGGGAGACAGCCGTAATACTTTCCCTTGCTAAGGGATTATCTGTATTATTACTTATTATCTGTAGTATTTATTATTCGTATTTATTATTGTAGTATAGGAATTAGTATTTATTATGGTAGTATTTATTCTGTAGTATTTACTTCCGTTGGCATGATGAAATGTCGCCCATACTCTTAAAGAAGTCAAGTTGGTGCAACCAAGGCTGTTCTCCGAACAATATCCGAAATCTCTTCTTTTGCCGAAAATTTTAATATCTTTAAAGTTAAGTATCTGTAAATCCAGATATTCGATAACCTGTTGTTGTGTGTTTGTTTTGTTAAGTTTGAGGCTGCTAGGATAGATAGAGTCTTCTTCAATTTTGTTGTAGCTATTGAAGGCGATAATGTCGTCTACATATTTGTACACGTGGTTGTAAAAAGTGCTTTGAACGTCTGGAAGGGAATGTGGGAATTTATATTCCAGTAAGAAAAGAAAAATATTACAAACGGCTGAGGAAAAGCTTGCGCCCATAGGCAGACCCCTGACTTGCTTAAAAATCTTGTTTTCAAATTTGATGTAGTTGTTAAACAACAGAATTTTTAAGTATTTATTCCCGTCTCCTTGAGATACGATGTTGAGAATCTCCTTAAATATTTCAGGTAGAGGTTGCAGATTATTCTATACATCTTCAAGTGGTAAAGTGGTGTAGAGGTTTTTGAAATCATAGCAATTGATATTGTTTATATGAAGAGAGTCAATAGTTTGAATTATCAGTTTTGGTTGTGGATATTCCAGTTGTAAATATGCTCTTGAAACTGAAAATTGGTGAGAATGTGTTGAATTTATTTGAGTTTTCGAGCAAACTGGAGGTCAATTGCTTTCAGAAATTTTTAATTCCGTTGGCAAAAAATCTGAATTTGATAGGAGTTTTATGAAATTTTGGAAGCGTGTAGAGATTTGCAAATCTATTATAGTGGTTTTTATTATTAATCTTCAGTTACTTATGTAGTGCTTTGAATTTTTTCTGGAGAACTTTAAGGTTCGAGTAAATGATTTGGTAAGTAATGGTACCTTGAAGCTCTTCTTCGAGAAGATTGTAGTAAAAGGTTTTTCAAATAATGCTGGAGTTATTGTTAGCTTTGTCAACTTTGGTAATGATGAATTTGTTACTTAGTTGTTGGATGGATTGTTCAATTTTTTCTTTGTCGTGTAAGAATAGGGAATGCGGGGAGTTTTAAATTCTCCAAATAAATTCCTGAAGAAGAGGATCTTTCCATTCAAGAAAAGTGGTGGTGGGCAGATTTGTTTGATGACTTGCTTTGACGATAAAGGCGTTCAAGTCGTTATCTAACTGTTTAATGCACGATTTTTTGTTTACTAAGAAGGTGGGACGAAATGTGGTGCCTAGCTTCATCAGTTGCCTTAAATTTAGGTCTTCAACTATGTCCAAATCTGTAATAATGTGTTTGTGGTGGAGATTAATGTATGTTTAGTGCTCTGTTTTTGGCAGTGTCAGAAGTCCAAATTTTCGATGTCATGGTGGTTGGTGAGCATTGTGCTGAGCGTTTTATTAAACTTAAAACTTGGAATGACTTTGAAGTGATTGTCTGGGAGCAAAGCTTGGTGTCTGTTGAAAATTTGATTATTTTCAATTCTATCGTAGTACGGGTGCTTAAATTGAACTGTGCAAAAATTTTTTCTCTGGAGAAATTCGCTGGTATTTAGTTTATAAAGGCAAAAATCTAAGATCAAATCCTTTATAATTTGGTATCCTTTGTAATCTTTCTTGTAAAATTTGAGAATTTCCCAAAGGGTTCTGTATTTGAAAGTGAGTAGTAATGTAATGATACACTTCGTAAAAACCTGTCTTGAAGAAAGTTTTCAAATTTATTTGCAAGAAGATTGACATTTGTGGCTGAGAAATATTGTCTGTTATTGTTTTTACTGCTTGTTTTTCCTCGTAAGGTTTTGACGCTGAATTTTCTAAATTCACTGTAAATCGATTTTCTTTCTTAATATAGGTATTCTTGCTTAAGTATTGTTGAGACCGTAAGGGTAAAGAGATCTATTTTGCAGTATGAAGATTGATTCTTTAAAGGGTCGAAGTTTCGGTTTGGGGATAATATCTAAAATTGTGATTTCAATTCTTTCGAAAGCTACGCAATTGGAAATGTTACAAGATGATTGTATTGCAGTCATCTTTGTTAAAGCTATTGGGTTGAACTTGATATTTCTTTTGTGGGATCTGTGGTTGTTGATTCGGAGATTGAGATGATTTTTGGTCTGACCAATATAAACGAGGTTTCATTCTTTTCACGATTTTTTATGTGTGCAATTAAAGGTCTTTCATCTTTTTTTTATGTTTCTTCTTTTTTTTATGTGTGCAATTAAAGTGTTTAAGTTAAATTTTACATTTGTAGGTAAAGGCGTGGCATTAAGTTTGCAGGTTTTTTAAAGTGAATTTTTTCACTCTATAATCTTGATATTTTTTAACTGAGCTCAAATTGAAAGTAATGAGGGAGCTAGCTTACATTACAGTTAGTTTTTTTAAGGAAAACTTAACCTGACTTTAGGAGATTGAAAACTTTCAAAACCCTCAACTAACGGAATAATCAATATGTAAACGAGAAAAAGATTAGAAATTTTAAAAGTTGAATCCAATTTCAAGCTCTTAAAGCTGCTAAAAGTGTTTTGAAACATTCAAACGAAAGAAAGAATTTTTGCAAGAACAGTGAGAATAAAGTTAAAAATACCAAGTCGAAATGGGAAATGCGCTAAAGCTGTTGTTCCCATCGTCCTTGAAAAAAAAATTTTCTTTCGCTTGAATGTATATATATATGTCATTTATTTATTCGTTATTTTTAAGTGTTTCCCTTACTAAATACTTACGATGCTCTTCATTGCAGTGAGACCGGCATCATTGACTGTAAGAGGTCCAACCACTCCTGTAGTTGCTGGAGAGATGGTATCTTTGACTTGTACTGTCGAAGGAGCTCGCCCTGCAGCTAACATCACATGGTACAATAGGTCCGAAGTAATTGGTCCTCAGCCTTCCACGACCACGGACTTAATGAGCGATGGAACTTATCGTACGGCGAGTTCTCTCGTTCTCGTAGCTTCTCGATATGACCACAAAGGCGAATTCTTTTGTAAAGGAATTAACGACGTTCTCAAAAAGAGACTAGAAGCTCCCCTTCTCCAAGCGACAACGCTGGAAGTATTGTGTAAGCAATCGCATGTTCCATTAATCATGAAAATAATGCAATCGATATTAGTAAGCTTATTGTATAAGATAAAAGCATGACAACGTATATGTTATTCATGAAGTGCATATGTTATTCATAAAGTGTGACTATTTGATAATTATGATGAGATTATTTCGAATGAATATATTTCAGTTTTAAAATGCTCGAGCATATAAATGCTTTATCAACTCGATTTGCTATTTATAATAGTTAGTTTGGAGACATGTGATTCAATTTTTGATAGTATATTTTTATATTTATGAGCAAAGAGTTGAATAATTAAAATTACTACTTTAAACTCATAAAATTACTGTGAGTAATATGTATAGTAATATGTATGAATATGAATATATGAAATATATGAAAGCATTTTAAGAACCGTATTAAATACTTGTTAAGTTTTATTTCTTCAAGCATATATTAAACTAATTTTATGCATGTAAGTTCATTGTTAGCTGTTGTCTTATACTGCTTAATTCCTATTCATTTTAAAGCAATTACGTTTCTCTTTCACATTAGAAACATCCCACTTTTGTAGTTGTTTTCGGAAATTAGCGTTGCATATGATGTTGTTATAATTATGTATTTTATGTCCGTTTTTATTTTTGGTTGTAGAATAAATTTAACGGAACCTAATTTAATCAAGAAAATAATTTTTGAATAATTTTCTAGTCAGTTTCTTTATGGCATCCTTTTGCAGAAATTAAATTAAACGACTTGGAATTTTCTTTAAATTTCACAGTATGAAACTGGCAATCCTACATGAATCGTTAGAAGTTCTTAAAGTAAACAACCGGAATTCTGAAGATAATCCTTTATAAAAACAAGGATTCATCTGAAATTAGCTTTCCTTTCTAACCGGCAGAGAATTCTATCACTGGAATATTTTCTCCGAAGAGGCAGATCCCTTTCATCTATGTATATTATTAACTATCTAGTTTCAATCAAATTCGCTGAAACAACCTTGTATTTGGCGTGCATTTACTAAAAACCTCAATCGATTTCGAGGGCAGCTACAGGTCCCTCCTCATCAGGAAAATTGTTCATTTTGTTCTCCTGATGAGGAGGGACCTGTAGCTGCCCTCGAAATTGATTGATGTTTTTAGTAAATGTACGCCAAATACAAGGTTGTTTCAGGCAATTTGATTGTCACATTGGCGTGTTTCTCTTCTATCTAGTTTCATTTTAGAAACTAAATTTATATAGAGGCCATTTGCCTTATAGTTGTATGAAAGAGCAGTTGTCTCAGACTGACGCAGTCCCCTTGCGTCCTCCGAGCAAATTTATGCGGCCCGCAATTACATATTAACTATGTATTTGTTGCAAAGATTCAAAGATTTTAGTTATACGAAGTTGTTTTAGTTATCGAGTTGATGTTAATATTTATATTATTATTGGAAACGAACATGAATTATGGCACAAGAAAATCTATAAATAAAGCTTATTAATTTACAGTTTAATTTTATCTTTCCAAAAGATTTGAAGATACAGTTTGTAGGGATTTATATTTATTTTAAATAATCAGTTCATTTTAATTTTAAGTTACTTTCCTATAAGCCTTCATTCCCCTAATTGTCAGTGCCAGAATATTTAAATTTGGTAGGGCGCGTAAGAAATGCAAATTCTACCAGTGGAAGAATAAGTTAAATATCGACGTTCCAGTAGAGGAAGGGAGAGTGCGGGAAATTGCCGTGCGTGCTTATACGCAAACTTCTGTTTAGCAGTTACTGCTGGTTGACGTGGCTTAATCGCTATTATCTCGCTGCCACTAGACTCGTTTACGAGCTGTAGGCTACAGGATTATATGAGCCCTGTAGTTTAAGTCTACTATTTGTGAACATACATCTTAAATTCTTAAGTTTGATTCTACTGTTTCAGTTACCGCCCAAGTTGAGGAGTAGTATGTTAGCGTCAAGTTGACGCATTGTAAATAAGTTAAAGAGTTTAGCAAAGGGCAGTTTTAACCCTTCCTCAGTGCAATCACTATTTCTTAAGATTCTACACAACAGAAGGATAGAAGAACGTTACAGGTTTTTATTAAATTTTATTCGCACTAGTCAAAACATAAATAAGCTGATTTATGAATTTTCGCACTGTAAAAAAATCGTTTTATTTGGAAATACATTTCTATGTGAACTGCTTTTTCGAAGTTAAGAATTAATAAGAAAAATCTATCAGCATCTACAATCCGTGATGAATATAATTTCCAGCAATATCTCTCCATAGCTACAAACTTTATCAGAATTGACACGCCATCAAGCGTCAAATTGTAGAAAAAATTAAAAATGCAAATAATTACTTACATACAAATATATGTATTTTTATTTATGCTTAGAAGAAAAATTTAACGAATAAGAGAAAGGCAGTAGGTTATTATTGTTTATTCTCATTTTATCCGACTTGGAAGTTCCTCTCTTAAGACCTAAAACATTTCCGTAATTTTTTTATTTCGTTTAAATTAAAGTAAGTTATTTAATGATTAGTTAAACATGGTAAAACTATTTTAAGTAAATATCAGTCTGAAATTTTAACATTTAGTTATTAATATATTTTTGTAGCAAAGTGTAAATAACAAAAATTTTCTGCAGATACAGAACTTTTCATTTTAGACAGAAAATAATTATTAATTTGAGTCTCATTCCTTTTCGATATCATTATTATTGTTTACAATGATTTCGAAAAAAAATTAGTAAGCTAAATTAAAATTTTATTTAAAAACTTTCTTATTATTTTAAGTATTTTACTTTGCTTAGAACAAAATTCTGCAGTATCAGCTGTGTTTAATTAGGGCAATCGAAATGCATGCAATTCGAGATTAAGACCACTATTATAAAGGGCATTTCAAGCAAATGAATTCAATATGTAGCAAATGAACGATTTCAAAATAAGATTAAAGGATAACAAAACCTGAAAGATTTCAGATTAACGATCGTCCAAAAAGGTCTGTTAAGATTTTTACGCTCACCCTGAGCAATCTGCTGTTACTCTCACTCCTACTAAGCTTCTTTTTTCTTTTTAGCTTTTTTAGCATAATTTTCTTTGCACTTTCGCCATATACAATTCAGCTGCAAAATTATAAAAATTTCTGAAAGCAGCATAGCAGTAAACGCTTAGAATTTCCGAAGCAGCCTTAAATTTTGCCATACTGTTTTCTATTTTTTTCTTTTCTCAGTTCATCATATTAATGTCCAATTTTCTTATCAAGATGGCTTTACAAAATGTTTTAAACTTTTTTTTATTAAATATTACGTTTTTCACGTAATATGGCACGTAACATTTGATTCAAAGCAAAATCGCAAAATATTTAAAAGCATCATATATTTAGAATTCCCTATAGAGAATCTCGCGCGCTGGAGGTAAAAAAAAAGGTTTCCTTCCATATAGTGTTGCCACTGTTCGCTTTAAAATCATTGAGTTTGTTAATAAAAATTCGTTAAAAGCTTACAAAATATGAAATAGATAATAAAACAAATTTGAAACTCCAAATTCGGGCTTCCAGGTGCTCATGTTGGGATGGAGGATTACATTATTCAAAATTTGATGGCTCTAGGTGTCGCTGTATTTTCCCAGTGCGAGAAAAATGCATACATTAACAGAGATTCTTCATTATTTAATTTCTTTAAATAAAACAGGGCGATACTATTTGGTAGTAACAATTTGAAAGTGAAACGATTATTTATAGTATTTCAACGCAAAATGCCGTTTCGAGATTAATATGACATTTGGGTCTAATGTCCCTTTTTGGCTAATAATATGTAATTACAGTTAATATTTTTTGATAAACCATTCATATATTAAATAAACAGATTAGAAAATATAAAATATAAAGATCGTAAGACGCGCTATATATTCAGGAAAGAAACAAGAAATAAAAGTTTTTCATACTTGATTTTATCGCATTTCTTTTGTAGCTGTTAGAATTCTGAAAATATATGATTAGATTTGTGTTTTTAAACGAATTTTCTCTTTAATTATGAGAAAGTAAGATTGCTATATAGAAAGGAACGTTTACCGATTCGTCATGATATGAATAAATTCTTAAAAGAAATTTATCTTATACGTAAATAAACACATGCTGCGAATTCCAACAATCTTGGGAAGCTGTAAGAGGCTGTTAGAAACGAAAGAATGAAACATACGACTCATTGTTCTTTCTTCAATTCGACCGAAAGCAATAATCGTAATTTATCCTTTTCTGTCATTTGCGCAGTACTGTTCTAGGGAAATATTTTTGAAAAGACTTTCGATTTTAAAATAAATGTGCCATTCAGTTTGCTTAGGTCGTTGATTTTATCAAAAGTCAGTATTTTTTTTAATAGAACAGAGAAATTTATGCCACAATATATTCTTATTCTAGATAAGTGTCAAATATTAAGAGACAAGAAAGTAAATAAATGAAGTATACAAGTAAAGTAAAGAAAGAAAATAAGTGTAGTAAAGTAAAAGAAGTAAAGGAAGTAAGGAAGTAAAAGAAAAGAGAAGTACCTTTGTTGCTGGAATTAATAGGAATGAAATAATAACTTTAAAACATAACTTCATAGAGCAATTTTAAGAGAAAGATTTGTAGTGTGAACTGAGCAAAACATGATATAAATACATTAATACCACTGTGCATATACACAGTTTGACGTGTATGTATATATTGCAATACAAATTATTGTGAATTGAGGATATAATATGTCTGTATGAGAAAAATCAGTGTCAACTGATTTTAGAAGAAATTGTTTATTTTATTTCGCGTTACTAATTCGTTACGCATTGATCAAACTAAGAAAGCATGCAAATTTCATACTTAAAAAAATGAATCGTGTGTCCGTGAATGAAATCCTAGACCATACTTTTATTTTGCTTTCTAATTTTCTGTTTTATCAAACTTCTTTTCTTTTCGAATGCGCATACTCCAGAGGTTCTAAACCAGGGGTTCCCATCTCTATGCCCTCGGATACCTTAGCTCCCGCCGATCGTTTAACGGGTGCCCTCCACTGTGCGATCACAATAAATGTTTTCGTTTTCAATAAAATTCTATGTGAATGTTTTCTCATTTTTATTGAAACAAAAATTGCGTCTAACACAGATACCAGCACAAAGCGAAATGTGACCCATCTCTTTTATATGTGCATGTATTATTAACCTATCCAATTATAAATTCACCTTGAAAAAGTAAATAATGAGCGCCGTCCAACATACATTCTAGAATGTGCTCTTAGAGACAAAAAGGTTGAGAACCCCTGCTAACTATAGGTTTTGGAAATTAAGCTTAAGACATGCCCTAGTGATGACTTCTTTTCTATTATTTTTAGGCAATGAAAAAATTAAATAAACAATTAATTTTTACTTCATACCTTTTCTAACTGGAAGACAAAGGCGTCATAGCAAAATTTAAATGCAATCTTTCTATATTCTTCCCCATATTAAACGAAAACTATCAATTTTGGGGGCAACCAGATTAGTTTTTTTTTTTTTAAAGCAAAATTTTTTTTTGGTCTTTTGCTTTCTGGAAGAAAAAATGTTTTTTTTATAAAAAACAGTTAGGTGGCAGCAGCTGTTTTATAAGGAATTTCCCTTTATTTCCCTTTGCTTTTCTCGTTGATTTCCTTATTACCTGGTTGCCGTTCCTCTCAATGTCTCAATTTTGTAAAAAAAGAAAAAAAAATTCTCTCTCTTGAAGGTGAAGTATTAATTTCTGATTGTCCTCATGCCCTCAAAACTCAATTTTATTTCCCTTTGCTTTCCTCATTGATTTCCTTATTATCTGGTTGCCACTCCTCTCAATGTCTCAATTTTGTAAAAAAAAGTCTCAATTTTATTTTCCTTTGCTTTTCTCATTGATTTCCTTATTACCTGGCTGCCGTTCCTCTCAATGTCTCAATTTTGTAAAAAAAAAGTCTCTCTCCTGAAGATGAAGTATTAATTTCTGGTGGTCTTCATGCCCTCGAAACTCAATTTTATTTTCCTCTGCTTTCCTCATTGATTTCCTTATTACCTGGTTGCAGCTCCTCTCAATGTCTCAATTTTGGAAAAAAAAAAAAAAACAGAAGTCTCTCTCTTGAACATGGAATATTATATGTCCTCATGCCCTCAAAACCTACAAAATTTCGTTAAAATTTTTCACCAATCTGGGATTACGTTTCTCCGTAATTTAAAATTTCATTTAGATTTTTAAACCGTAAAAAACTACACATACATTACTCCAACTAGAAATCAGAAAACACTTTAAATAATTTCCAAACAAATGTGTTTATAGTATAAAGTTACTTGTGCACAATGAAAAATGTACCTAACTTTCTTCTTACCTTAGCTCACCATGGACACCCTCCAAGATTGGTATTTAATACCACACAGCAGTTATCTTTAAAACTCATTTTGATGATCGCGAATAGGCCGAACGTGGAAGACAGCTCAAATGCAGAGCTATAATAAAAGAAAAGTAAGGTTTCAATAATTTGCAAACAACCCAATGAAAGGTATCCTGTTAGAATTTTGAGGTATATGTGCACCTAGATATGAAGTTCTTGCTGAAGATTTCATGCGTGACGCAGGTGATTACCGTGTGTCATAGCTTAGTAGTGAAAACAGGCACATCGCCCCCCCCAAAAAAGTCCGTAAGACGAAGTAAATTCTGATCAAGCTCCAGAAAATCAGTTCCAAGCAGGATATATGTGCACAGTGATTGACATATTTAATTTTAAAAAGCACGTTGACTGTTTGTGCAAAAAGAAACTCTCTGCACCATCTCGAGTGACCCAAGGGTTAAAATGAACATACTATCGGGATTTCTTGAGACAGTTTGCATCATTAAAATCTGGCAGTTTTATAAATAATGGTAAATCTAATCGCGGTCTCTTCATTAATTCGTTCTAACTATTCACATATAGTGAATTAGCTTTCCTTTCTCTAACAATATACAGACTAATATTCATTAAGCACAAAGCAAAAAGCCATTCAAAACCTAAGTCAATTGCACACTGAAATCAGCAACAAGTGATGGTAAAAAAGCAAAATGAAATAAAAAATAAAAAATTCTAATTTTTTGGACACATACTTAAAAATACATTTACTTTAAGACGATAGTAAAACTTTTATAGGTTACAAAAACTTTTAATTCATTTTTTTTTTCAAAAAAATTGTAAACATTACTTAAAAAAGCAAATTTTGAAAATGAGTTATAAAAAAAATCTGAAAGCTTTAAGATTTTATATTCCTCCCAAAGTGATGTTTCAGTTTTTTCTTTTTTTTTTTTTTTTTTTTTACTCACACATACACTTTCGAGAACGTTTAATGCCCCTTTGGGCTAAAAAATAATTAAAAATAGCGTATCTTTAGAATTTCCGATACAGAGTTTCGCGCACTGGAGATATAATTGCTTTTTTTCGTACAGTGTTGTCATTGCTTGTTTTGAAATCGTTGAGTTTGTTAATGAAAAATTCGTTAAAGTTTTACAAAATATGAAATAGATAATAAAAGAAATTCGAAATTCCAAACTGGGGCTTCCAGATGCCCATATTCGGGTGGAGGACTACCTTATTCAAAATGTGAGGGCTCTAGGTGCCGTTGCTTTTTCACAATGCGAGAAACATACATACATTCATTCAGAGTCTTCGTTATTTAATTTCTTTAAATATAATCCAGGGCGAAAATTTTGGATGGCAACAATTTGAAAAGTGATACAACGCTTTCAGTGATTCAACGCAAAATGCCGTTTCGAGACTATTAGCCCTTCTGAATTCTTTGGGCTAAAATTACGTTTGAAATTCCCCGCATATTCAGTTTGGAATAAATCACATAAAAAAAAAATAGAAGCGCAATGGTAAACAGAAAAAAAAATGTAGCGCGGGACAAAATGTGCCAAAAGAAAAAATAAAATAATAAATACCTATATTTCTAATCAACAGACACAGAAATTAATGCTTAAAATTTAAAAAAGAAATTAGTTCTGTAATCTGTGTTTTTATCAGTCCGGTGCCTACAGGCCAAAGTAGGCAGTGAAAAAAATGCAACGTTTTAACTTCAGAAACGTAGATAAACTTAAAAAATAGACAAATTCAAAAATTTTCGAAATAATAGACAAGTGTAAAATAATTTCGAATAGACATTTTAGCCCAATACTTGAAAAAACAGAATAGTATGCACATTTTAAAAACATATAGACCGGGTTAAGAAAATAGCATAAATCATAAATACGCAATAAAGCTAAAAATCTTAGAATAAATTACAGTTTGAATGGAACGTGTCCAAAAACATAAGTAGTCCAACATATGGAAAAATAAATGAAAACTTGACCTAAAAATTGTACAATAAATATTAAAAAATAGATGAGTTCGTTCTTAAAATCTCTCACACGCGAGCAACAAAAGTTTTGAAATGAAAAAATGTATTCACTTTTATAATGGAAAAGCCTAAAATGTGGTAAATTATGAATTTAGATGAAAAAAGAAAACTAATTAACCTCAACAAAAAGCGTTAGAAACTGCTATGATAACATAAAATTAAACAATAAAAATGAACAATTTGGAAAACAAAAAAAAAACTCGTTACCTGAATTAGAAATCCTAAAAAGAAGCTAATTTGAGATCAAGTAAAATATTAATTCGCATATTGAAGGAATAAATGCTGAATGCTAACATTTTGGCATTCCAAATTCCTAGTCGTTGTTATTTGATTTAATGAACTCTTAAAAATTTTATATTTTTTCCACAAAATCAGTATTTTAGTAGTGTTTATTCATTTATTTTTCATTCTCCTTATACTACTTTTCGTTTTATCTCAGGAAAAAAAGTCCTGAATATGTTTTAAACACGTCTAATCTCAAGTATAGACTAATTTCAGAACCAAATATTTATTTCAAATTCAATAGCAGCAGAAAACTATCATTACTTTTTTTATCTATTCATTTATAAAAGAAGTGAAAAAAATTCAAAAAAAAATTATAAGGAGAAATTGATAGAAACGAATCTCTTCTTTTCTTCTCCCTATTTGAATGATTATGCTTCAGTGCCAGTTATACCCCTACAGTCATTCGTGTGTATAAAAATTTGCAATAACTCGAAATTAAATAATTTCAACATAACTTTATATGATTTTATCTTAACTGGTTGTCCTTGGCAACTACATTACATTCGTAAATTTAGAAAGTTTTGATGTAGATTAAAAATATTGTCAAAGAAATCAGAAAAAAAATGACGAATGAAATGACCCTTGAATGAAAGATTTTACATTACGCCCAAAAAAGCGTTTTTTTTTTAATGTTTACTGTGTTATCCTTATTTATTAAATATCATGTTCTTCGCACTTAAACCATAAAATTCATTTCAACAGCAATATCGCCAAATAATTTTAAAATGAGCATATCTTCAGAATTTCATATACACAGTCTCGCGCGCTGGAGATAAATATATTTATTTTTCGTACAGTGTTGCCGTTGTTCGCTTTGAAAAAGCTAAGTTTCTTAATCAATAATTCGTTAAAGTGGCTCAAAATATGAAATCGATAACAAAACAAATTCCAGAATTCCAAATTTGGGCTTCTAGATGCCCATATTCGGAGGAAGATTATGTTACTCAAAACTTGATGGCTGTCGGTACCGTTGTTTTATCACGATGCGAGAAACATATATACATTTATGCAGATTCTTCATTATTTAATTTCCTTAAATATAACACAGGGCGATAATATTCGGTGGTAACAGTTTGATAAGTTATACAGACATTTAGAGTGAGTCGACGGAAAATGCCAAAACGAAATTAATAGCCTTTCTGAACTAACGCTCCTTTGGGTTTAAAATTGGTTAGTGAATTAAAATTAACGCGGAGGCATGAAACAGCGGATATCATTTAAAATGTCTGAAAACATTTGTATTTTAGGGCTCCTGTCCATAACAGTATGAAGATTAATATCGAGTTGATACTGACAAAATTCAGTAGAAGTTTACTTTAAATATCACACACAGATAAAATGAAATGGGATTAAGAAACTGTCAAACCAATTTTGAGAACGTATTTCTAGTTGTCATATCATAATGCACGTCATATCTACGCAGCTCCAGTTCGGTGTTTCCTTCGAACTGAAATTGGAGGTTCATTTTATGGTTTTACGTGTAAGTTCTTTCAGAGTGAATAATTCCTCCTTTCTGGAGAAACTTTATGTTTTATCGCTAGCTTAAGTCCAGATTTGCTATATAGAAAACTAATAAAAACACAAGTGATCATTATATCTTTAGAATTTGTATTCTGGTTGCCAATTTTGAAACGCATTCCTTACTTTAAAAAAATGCAAAATTATAACGATATCAAAAGAATGCATTGGCAACTTCATATGAACAATCTCTTGGCGAGTTGAGCAAAACTTTTGATGACAAATCTGGTCCCGATAACAGAAAAGTATCAAAATTATTTTTGATTTGATAAAACGCATTACACTTTTTCCATGTGAAGCAAATTAAACATCTTTACCAAATTCATGTACATCTTGAATTGCAAAATCAGTTCTTAAAATTCTCAAATCCCTAACATTTAGCATATATTATTTCCTAATTTCCTACATTTTAAGCAGATAATTTTATTTACTATAATTTTCTAAAATTAAAAAAATTGCTTCTGTTTGGAAGAGATATACATCATCGTAAATATTTAAAACTTGGCAAAATATTTCTTTTGAATTTAAAAGGAAATCTTTATACTCTCTTAATCATCTTTAAAAAATCACCAAATTAAAAGTATAAAAAGCACTATTATGAGCATAAATAACTTTGAAAATATGTTTTTAAATTAAGTTTCCGTAATATTTCAAAGTTTTACTTAATATGTCAAGTTTTTTGTGGGAGAAAGAGAATCGTTATGATAAATATTTGAATTTCTACTTCTTCCTGCATTTTTCTTTTCTTTTTTACAATATTTTGTTTCCTTTTCTGTCGTGGAGCATCATTAACTATGCTTAATAGTTCAAAATTTCGATTAAAACAAAATTAATGGACAAAACTAAAAATTAATTGAGATTCTCTTGTGGCTTTTATATTGGGAGACATGTTTTTGGAACTGAAAAATGACACATAACGGAATAATTTCTGAACATTCTGGACTTGAATACTCTAGAGGTAAATTTAAATGCCGGAAAATAAAACTCATTTTTCTTTCCAAGGAAATAATCATACACTACAGATAGAATTTATTTTACTGTAGGTTAAGACGGATCTATAACTCTTTTACCTAATGAGTATTTCCATTACAAATAATATATTCCGAACGGGCTTCATATAGGAAAATGTGCAGATAACCTTTGGGCTAAATTTGCTACAATTTGTGTGTATGGGAGTAGAAATCAGAATGAAACTATATAGATGGATTTAATGTGTTACATCAAGATAATTCTATACAGTAGTAATTGAGAGTAAGGGAGTAAGCTGAATGCTACATGCCTGTTTACAATTAAGATGCGTAAAGGAACAGGGAGTGGGTTTAATGCAGGTATTTAGATTATTTAATGGCTTTGTGAAGATAGAGGAAAAATGAATGCTTTTGCATTGCACGCTAGTGATAGGGCAAAAATATCATATAACTAGGATCACTAGCTGCATTAACAATTGTTTCTTTAAGTAGGGTCTCATTATAAAATAAACAGTTAAAATTTGATATATATATATATATAATTTTAACCGTGAATAAGTTAATTTTATAAATCATGTTAAATATTATATGGTTTAACAAAATGCCAAACTGTGTGTTAAGAACGTGTAGAGACATTAGGTATTTTTGGAAGCATCAGACATGAAAAATGAGCAACGCCTTCGCCGGGAATTGAACCACAGACCTCTCGGTTACGCGTCGAGCATGCAGACCACTACGCCACGAAGGCATGCGAAGAAGGCGGGAGAAATACCTTATATACTCCCCTTTTTAAAGGGCGACTGGTGTTCGGGGGACCAAATCGCCAAATCGCGGTGGAGGAGAATCATCATCCACCACCTTTTTTAGTTCGGGCGCCAGTGTAGAGACATTAGGTATTTTTGGAAGCATCAGACATGAAAAATGAGCAGCGCCTTCGCTGGGAATCGAACCACGGACCTCTCGGTTACGCGTCGAGCATGCAGACCACTACACCACGAAGGCACGCGAAGAAGGCGGGAGAAATACCTTATAAACTAACAAGCAAAGGCCGCAAAAAAGGCAAATAATTCCATCAAAAATACATTATAAACCCACTACGGGAATGACTTAACTTAAATCTAAGTTATACGAATAAGTGAGTGCTATGAATAAGTATAGTTGCGATTTGCATTGAAGGGGAAAAATGGTAGTTTATTTTAAGTTTGCTTGATCTAACTCTCATATAATAAATTAATTAAAGGATTTCGGTTTAAATTTATTTTTCGTGTGTTGGTATTCACTTTACTTGTCTGGAAAAAACTAAACTGATAAACTGAGAATATTATATATAACAATATTCTAGTAAGTTGACAGCTTATTTGAAAATAAGTTCCACATTTCGAATTTCAGTTTTCCACAGCAAGCGCATTTCCATCACAAATGTATTCTTTCCAGGGAAATGCGCAGAGGATGAAAATAAAGACAAATCGTTAGTCATATTTCTCAAATTACAGTAGGATTTGTCATTCAGATGAAAGGCATTTTAAATTATTGTAAGGACTGTGATTTCTTCTTCTGTTCCAGTGTAGTCCTATAAAAAAGAGCTGATAATTGTTAAAAAAACTGGAAACGAAAAGGAAGTGTCCAGTTTTCATCTTAAATAATCGTTTCTGTGGAAAATTCCAGAACTTTGAAGAATTTCTTTTGATTAAATAAATTTTATTAACCTCTAATCGGATCTGTGTGCATTCAATCTATTACGAACCCGTACGCACGCAACAATATTGTGTTCATATTGTTATTTGTAACTCTTATACTATAACTGTTTATCAGATTATTTAAGATAATCGACCTCGTTCGAAGTCCATTTTTCAAAATGTTTGTTATAATTCTAAATTCATGAGATTTTTTTTGATCTGCTCTCACGTGTAAATATAACCAGTGCAAGAGGGATAAAAAGTGCATCATTTTGTGAAATTTATGCAAAAATTCTTTAAAATTGTCAGGACTGAGTGTTCGGTGCATATTCTTGGCAAACATCTTCGTGAAAACTTTAAGTCCTGATCTGGAACAGGGAGGTGAATGCAGCTATGTTCTGTGGTAGAAAACTGTGGTTAAGTGGTAGAAGAACTGCACTTCAGAACGATTTAAGATCATCTTTTATTAAACGACAATTATATACAGCCACTTCCCAACTCGGGAGGGATACAGAAAATAATGACCGCACTCGGGTCTAAACTGAACAATCAGATAATTTAAACTAAAATTAAATAGAAATTAAGTCGTCGTTGCTCACAGAGCTATGAACGAGAGGTTGGCCTCTATGCTAAAGGGTGCGTAGCAAGATTTAATTAATACTAACGCACTTAGATTTACTTCAATAAGTAATAGCGTAACAGCGCTACGGCTTAGAATTAAAATACTAGCTGGTCAGGCGAACGTCGAACAGAGTAGCAGTGTTCTGAGACTAAAAGCTCTCTCACACTAAGAGGTTCCTACCTACCGTTTAAATAGAAACTTGGCTCCACTTCAAATTAGCATAAAGCTGAATCTCGTGCTTATTCTAACGGGAAGTTGAAATAAGAACAGATAAGAAAAAGACAAATTAAAATAAAACTTTGTTAGTTTAACTAAAACCTTACAAAATGTAAGATCAAAATTTATGAAAACAGCAACCATTACTTACTAGAAAATAATGATATAAACTTATTTCTGACTTCCGTTATGTATACTAATCAGAAGCCTACAGTGAAGTAGCATGATTTTAAAATGTTGATTCACTAGTAATACGTGGCAAAATTGGTTAGTCAACACTCAAAAATTAAAAAACATACGTACAGTATTAAAGGAAAAATGATATAATTTAAATTATGTAAGGTTAATTTTTTTACCTCCTTCTCCATATCATGCATAATAGTGTATAAACTCTTCATGTGTGAACACTTCAGGTGTGAAACACTTTCAGGTGATTCAATGAGGAACTTTTAGTTGCTCTTAACATAAATCATAAAAGAAAGTTGACCAAAAATCGCATATAATGTTTTCAGATTAATGTTACATGACATATAAGCACAACTGTCTCCATTGCGAAACAAAAATAAGAAAATACGTAATAAAATACTTTTCCATATTCTCCAGACATACTGAAATGCTTAAAATTATTATTTAAAAAATAACATAAAAGATGGTGGAAACTGAATCTTTAATTCTCCCTTTAAACTTCGACATCTGGTGTGGCACACAATAGCTTCCTTTTTGTCGACTCTTGCAAAGACTTATATATTTTCACTTCTAATCAACATATCAAAAATAGATTAGATTAGATCGAAAATAGAAGAGATTAGATCAAAAATTATAAAAATAGATCAAGTCGTTTTTGATGGTTAAGAACGTGACATTTAAAAGCGTTAAATAAAAAAAATTACGATTTTTAGCCAAAATAGGCCTTTTAAACGAGGACGGTTGTTAATCTGATGGAAAGAATATACGAAGAACGGTCCAATAATAAAAAGTTTGACATGCCTTCAAGTTTTACACATCTCTGATCGAAAATTATCTGATTTCATAAAGTACTAAACATATAATTTGTTCTTCAGAAAACGAACGCGCATTTGCTGGCGAGATAAAAGATACGATCATAAATTCTAAAATACTGTAGAGAATTTGTGGTGTAGCTCAAAACATACTCTCTGCCCTGCCACCTTCACTGAAAAAACGAAAGAAG
The DNA here is from genome assembly GCA_000611955.2 of Stegodyphus mimosarum. Lineage (NCBI taxonomy): Eukaryota > Metazoa > Arthropoda > Arachnida > Araneae > Eresidae > Stegodyphus > Stegodyphus mimosarum. The sequence continues at coordinate 590,571 of KK120883.1, forward strand.
CGTTCTCCCTCTTTGCGACTCTTGGCATTGGATTTTTCTTCTGGCAAAGGCACTCAGGTCAGGGAGACACGTACGCCGACGCAGTCACAAATCATACTTCGTGTAAACGTGATGTGGTTGCGAAAGGACAAATTGATGTAAGGGAGATAATAAAAACCGCACAAATAAAAACCACGAGTTGAATTTTATGTCCCCGAAAATAAATTCGTATTTCTGTATCAAGATAAGGTAGGTGGGAGGTATAATTGGAAACTTTAAAATTCTTGCTCGGGAATGATGAGAAAGAAGTTAAAAGGAAAAACTGTAGGCGATATAAAACTGACTCCGTTAGTGAAACTTAAAGAAAACCGAAAACACGTTTTCCGCTTGGAGAAAACAACTCGACATAATTGTTTACATATTGTTATGTAAAGAATGATTGCTTTCAACCTAACATTTCAAAATTAAATCAAGAAAGTGTACTACTTGTTACAGCTGATTAAATTCTTTTTTCTAAGCCTTTATAGCGTAACACATGCATATATTCATACACACGCATGCAAGATATATTCATTCATACATGCATATGTATATAGTCACAACCCTAAGATATTTAGCTTCAAAATTTTGGGTATTTGATATCGTTTTCATCTTGCGTTGAGGAACCGGTTAATAAGTAAATTAGAACAATTCGAAGCTCAATTTTCTAGCCTTAAATACCACTCTATATCAATCTTTTGTGATGTACTGCAATATACTTAAATTTATAATTTTGTTAAAACAAATATGCCGAAAGGATTTTCAGCTAAATAATCAATTCAGCTTTTCAAATGCTAGAAATACGTTATTAATAGTCTCAAGTTCAATTACTTTAGAATAATAGTCTAATATACTTAAGAGAAAATGTACTGAACTAGAAATATTCTTAATTTTTAATCCATGCAAGTATTGTTACGAGGGGTCTATGTGTCAAAATTAAAGCCTGCCAATGTTTTCTAGAACATGAATTCTCTAAGACTATGAATAAAATCTTTTATTTGAAATAATTATATTCATCAGTTGCGTGTAAATCCACGTCACTTAACGTAATAACATCAGAAAAATTTCCTAAACCAATATTTTAATCCTTAATTACGTATAATTGCAAGCATTTAGCTCTTCAATCCGTGTACACCAGTGAATATGATTTACAACTTTAAAAAGAAGTTGCTCAATCAAATTTGTCGTATGGGAGTCATACATTTTCTATTTCGTTTTTTATTATGAGTATCAAATTTTCTTAAACATGATTGCTGGAGGATGGTAAAAAAATTTTTAATTTCGTAATTTTTACCAAATTCAGTTTTTAAATTTGTGGGGTTTTACTTACTTAATTCACTGTTCAATCTTAGAACTCCACAAACACTAACAAGCGAATAATCTCTTAAGTGTGTGAATAAGCACGTAAGACTTAAGAAGGTTAACTACCCTTTATTTCTCAGAATAAATAGAATCAGTTCCTAACTCGGAACGTACACAAAGCCTCCACTTGGGCTTGAACATAAATAATTATGAAATTAAAGTAAACTAGGCTTAATTAAAGCTAGCTGGAAGATATACCCGAAGCTATCAGGATTCGAAGTAGTTGGGTCCTAAACATTAATTAAATCGGCGAAGACTAGCATAGGCCTAAGCGTAAGTATCTAAGAGAGAACGTAGCCAAAAGGCAAACTCGCTAGTCCGGGAATCAGACTCTCTCTTCTGAAGTCGGTGAAACATCGACTTAAACAGTACTCTTACTCATTTGCACTCATTTCACTTCTGAAATTACGTTCTGGTAGGAAATTGTAAACTGAAATTAGAATGGGTAGAAAAGAAGTGTACCTTAAAATAACCTTTAATAAAATTAGGATAAACCTTACAAATTTAAAAATACCAAAATATAAAATTCTGCATCATTTGAAATATATTTATAATGGAATTAGACTGGTGTGCATAAACTGATACATACCGTACATTTACAAACACTTATGGGCAGAACTTGAGGACGGGACAGTTTCTTCGGATGTAATGGTGTGCATAAATATACCGCCTTAACCCAAATCACACCGTATGATCGCCAAGATGTGAAAATATGGGAGAAGTGAGAAAAACTATCCAAACAAGGAATCAAAAGGATAAAAATGTACTTTATTGAAAAAGTAGTGAGAGCAACTATGGCTTTTGAGTGCAACTGGATAGAAAACAGAAACGTCCACGTGACAGGCGTCTGACAAGAAAAATCCAGTCTTTAGAAGTGGAATGATCCATCCCGACTGCGGTGTAAAAACTACGACGTCTGTTAAGTTGAGGGCAAGACTATCAAAGAGCTTGGGATATTGCAGAAAATTTCTCTTATAGTGCCAATTTCAACTGCTGAATCGTTATTGATGGCTGGTCACCTTATGCGAAACTTCTCCCTAGAAGCTCATACATGTGTTCTATGGGGTTTAGATCCATGGACCTTGAAAGCCAGTCCATGCGTTGAATATCTATATTCTCCAAGAGCTCTTCGACAGCTCTTCTACGATGAGATGTAGCGTTGTCGTCCATGAATAGGAAGCCCAGATACACAGCACCTTTAAACAGACGCACGTGAGGCAAAAGAACCTGGGCACGATAGCGGAGTTCTATGAGTGAACTTCTTGGAAGATGTGGAGGTTATTACGGCTACCAAACATGATACCACTCCACGTTGGAGCTCTGCATCTCCGAAACGGTCCCCTGGCTGCATGAGCGTTTTCGTGGTTTTCCCCATGTGTAACGTGTATACGAGCCAGTTTCCCTTAGAAATTCCTCCACGAAGGGATCCCTCCCTTTAGGCAGATAGCCATCGTGTCCTTTGCCATAATTGAATAACCTAACCTAACCATAACCCGAAACGGTCCCTTTCGATGAGGCTTGAGCGGAGATTTCGTGTTCGCTTCCCTTTCCAAGTGTTTATACTTTCAGAATCGTTCCTCAGACTAAATCATCTTTAATCCGTGAAGAGCATTCGAGCCCAGGCCTGTGCGTTCAATTCTGTTCCAGCACCACACATACCGGCGTCTCCGATGATCAGGCGTTGATGGCACACACCTTACTAGTCGTCATATATATACACCACGTTTTTCCAGCCTCCTGGCTACAGTAAAACGTGAGATTGGACATCCAGGTGTCTATTGGGTGTGCTTTTCGATTTCTCTAGATGTCTTCCGTCTGTTTATTTCCGCCTGCAGCACAGTGTGCAAGTTCTCCATCGTTGTTGTGGTTCGTGGACAACCGACTGCTAAACTCTCAGACAACTCTTCTTACGACTGAAATGCTTTAGGGGCTCGTGAAACGATTCTGTGAGCTATTCCAAACTCCTCTATTATAGTTATCATGATTCGAACTTCTTCCAATTTCCTTATGACGGGACCTCGCGTAAAATCGTCCAGCTGTTGGTTATATCATACAGTAGTAGCAACTTTATGTTATGAAATCACTTTCACCGAGTTGCTGAATGCACACCGTGTGCTTTATACCCTCCTAGCACTTCTCCTACAAAATATGCTAAATGTGAGCATGTACTACTGCACCTTTCCCAAGTCTACCTGAATGGTCTTTCTGCCCGTTCTGTTGTCCTTTTCCACTTTTATGCTAATTTCTCCGCCTGATCCTTAATTTTTGTATGCAAGTGTTCGTTCGTCAAAAAGCTTATTTTATACGTTCTTATTATTTTGCACATTCTGATTCACTATGTTGAATAAGTTTGGTGGTTTTGTGGTAAAGCTATTTCCAGATAAATCTTAATTATTTATGCTTAATTTCATTAACTTACTTTTATGTTTAAATGATTAAGCTATTAACTTCGATTAAATTCACTTAGTGACAGCTTCAGGGAAGCGATCGGAACGAAAATTGACAATAGTATATTCTTAGAAAGCCATTCATCACCTTGATTCTTTCCAAACTCATACAAAGTTTTCTTTTTGTTTTAATTTTACCCTGTGTCATTTTCATTGTAGAAATCATGTTTTTAAAGTTTTTGTAATTTATTTATTTGGAGATAAGAATTTTGCTTTTCCAAGTTTCCTTGTTATTTGGCTCCGAGGGGTTTAAAAAAATATTTAACTCTATCTTATATTCTATTAATTACACATTATTCTATTTCATATGTCGAGAGATAGATAGATATAGATATATTTAGATGTGTTAGCACAAGAAAATGCAAGTCTCAATGCTTCCATTTACGGATAAATAGGATATTATTTGCTTTATAATTGCACTTTATAAATATTTGCAAAGGCAGGTATTGAGCTAATTAATTTTCAAAAAATCTTTCACATAAGAGAAACATTGGATAGTACACACTTAACTCGTTGGCAAACGAGGACTCTATGCCGCAAGAGTTCGTCTGCATGAAGAAAGGAATACTAGAATAGCAAAGCGCCTAAAATAGCTAAAGAAATAAGACGAAAAATGACCATAGTAGCACAATGAAATCTGAAGGATCGATTATACAGAGTATAAAGATATTAATCAAAAGGATTATAAGGTATTTCTCCCGCCTTCTTCGCATGCCTTCGTGGTGTAGTGGTCAGCACACTCGACGCGTAACCGAGAGGTCCGTGGTTCGATTCCCGACGAAGGCGTCGCTCATTTTTTATACTTCTCCTTCCGAAATAACCTAATAGCTCTATATTGGCGCCCGAACTAAAAATGTGGTGGATGATAATTCTCCACCACCGGGATTTAGCGATTGGGTCTCTGAACCGTAGTCACCCTTTAAAAGGGGGAGTATATAAGGTATTTCTCCCGCCTTCTTCGCATGCCTTCGTAGTGTAGTGGTCAGCGCGCTCGATGCGTAGCCGCGGTGACCGTGGTTCGATTTCTGGCGTTGCTCCTTTTTCATGTCTCCTGCTTCGAAATAACCTAATGTCTCAACAGGATTATTATTGTTTCAAGCAGCTAGGCAAGAAATATAATCTAGTTTTAATGTGCGTTTTTCATTTTATTCATTTAAACATTCTCTTCAAATGAACTCACATAATTAGTGCGTAATAAATTCCTTTTACAGCTGAAAATAAAATTACTGGAACACATAAATACATGTTGCCTTGTTACACATGCAAATTGCTTAAACAGTAAATTTGCATATTAAACACGTATGAAAAAGCTTTCTGTATTATATTTTGCATTTTATCTGCACGCGTAGTATATTTAGCGCATGCAATTAATAATTTTACAAGACAGTATATGCTTTTTGTAATTTGTTTGAGGAATTTATCTGTATGATATGAGATAGAAAGAAATTTAAGAAGAACCTGTTTATGTGATGATGCGATTTAAATTTTGATAGTATGCTTATCTAAATAAAGCTTTTTATTGCATATTATATTTGCGTACATTTTTACAAAGAATTATAACTTTTTTCAGTTTTCTGCAAGCATATAATCCCTAATAAAAAATTAATAAACTGCATCAGTTCTAAATGAACAGCACTTTAATCCTAAGCTTAGCCTAGAGGCTCAAGAGATATTCTAATGCTATAAATAAATTGCATGGACTAGCCTGTCAGCGCTTATCCTAATTCGGAGAACATATGTGTCAACTGAAGCATAAAAAAGTGCTACTGTAGTTCGCAAAAAACAAAGAAAATTCGTAATTAATTACACAAAGCAGCTTTCTTCATACGGTTCTGAAGCCACCAACGGTCGAGAGGGAAATTCGCTGAACACTGGTAGTTCAGACCGAGTTTCTAATCCCGTTGAACGGGCTGGCTGAATAGACGTCTTTGTGTTTTTCCCCATGTGTAAGGTGTATACAAAACAGTTCCTCTTAGAAAGTCCTCCACGAAAGCATCCTTCCTCTTAGACAGATAGCCGTCTAGTGCTTTGCCGTAATTAAATAAACTAAATTAAACCATATGGTTAATATGGTAAATAATTATATGGTAAATAATTAAACTAAATTAAACCGTATGATTTTGTAGTTAATTTACACACGTACCGTATTTAGTGGGTGTAACTAGTTGTTCAACAAGATAATATACATCCAACCCAATAACTAAACAAGATAACTGTGTATCGAAAATATTAACAAAATTTACTGGTAAAAGATAATCTGCAAAAAGTCTATGGTTTATGCTTTAAGAAATTTAGAGTTTGCAATGGTATTAAATCATTTAAAAAAGGGTTCTTGCTGCTTCCTCTGCTTATAAATATATTTGTGCCGGCCATTTGACCTTTAAAATATTTTTATTTCACTTTAAATAAAGATATAGTTATGTACCTCCATCGGCATGTTGAGATTTGATACATTGTAGTAAGTCTTCTTTACGTTTCCGGTTGCTTCCTCAAATTCCAAAAACTACTATAAAATGACTCGTATGTGAACTTATTTTTACTTAGTAGCTATACTATTCTATATTGCTGAATCCGAAGTTTTTTAGCATCTGGCAAGAAGAAATACTAAAATAGCTTTATGTCCAAAAAGTACTATGTAGAAACAAGAAACTTTATTCCATCATAAATTCTTGCTGCACTTTTAGAGAAGATTTTTCAGGTTATGGAGATATAAAAATGTCATATCTTCCTCCTTTCAAATGTATTGCATCAAAACCAATGTAAACAGCAGGACAACTACGCGAATAAAAAAAAAGTTAAGTGTGTATAAAAGATATTCGAACAAATGCTGTTTGGAAAGTTCACGTGGCGTCGATAAATAGAAATAAGAGAAAATAGCTTTAAACTAGAAATGCACTTTGAAAAGTGGAGTTATAGTGTACAGAATAGCTACGAAATGTATCTATACACAAATATTTATGTACATATAGTTAAGGTATTTTAGTAGTTTAGGGTTTACTAAGTTGGATTTACTGAATTTTGTTATTTGTTATTTCAAGTGAATCTTAAAAACTACATTCTTGGAGAAAATCTTTAAAAGAAAAAAAAAAGAGTTTGAAAACTTTAAGATTTTAACTGTGCCCCAAAATGGTCTGTTAAGACTTTTTACGCTCTCGCTGAGTTCGCAGTCTACCAGTCGTTTGTTACACTCATTCCTATTAATCCATTTATTGTCTTTTTAGCTATATTATTAATCTTCATTTTCTTTGCCGTTACGCCATATATAATTCAACAGCAAAATCATAAAATACTTATGATAACCGTCCTCATTCACAAAGTCCATTTTGGTTAAAAATCTCAAGTTTTTTTATTAACCATTTTGAAAGGCTATCAAACACATCTTTACCTTTCTTGATATGCTGATTAGAAATGAAGATATACTAGTTTTCCTGATAGATGACAAACCGGAAATTACTGTCTTCCACACCGAAAGTCAAAATTTAAAGAGCAAACTAAAGATGCAGTTTTTACCCTTTTTATGTAATTTTTAGTTAATAATTTGAAGCATTTGAATATGTCTGGAGAATCTGGCAAAGTATTTTGTTATGTACATATTATCAAGTTTTTGTTTGGCAACGTTGTTCTATGTCCTCTAACGTAAATTATTTTCTTTTCATTACTGATGTTCACAGCAATCATGGTAACTACAATATTTCTTTAAAGTATCACTTGAAATTCTGCACCCACAGTTTGTATATGATTATTAAACATGTATAGTAAAAGTTAAAAATTTAGCCTTAAATGTTAAATTATATCATTTTTCCTTCAATAGTGCATGTATATTTTATAATTTTTGAGTGTTCACTAAAATATTTGGCCATATATTACTAGCGAATCAATATTTCTCAATTATTCTCCTTCACTATGTCAGGACTGCATGTTCGGTGCATATTCTTGGCAAACATCTTCGTGAAACATTTTACACCATCCTTATCTTGAACGGGGAGCTGAATGCAGCTATGTTCTGTGGTAGAATACTGTGATTAAGTGGTAGAATAACTGCCCTTTAAAGGGATTTAAAATCATCTTTTATTAAAACACAATTATGTACAGCCACTTCCCAACTCGGGAGGGATACAGAAAATAATGACCGCCACTTGGGTGTAAACTGAACAATCAAATAATTTAAACTCAAGTTAATTAGAAATTAAGTAGTCGTTGCTCACAGAGCTATAAACGCGAGGTTGGCCTCTATGCTAAATAGTGCGTAGCAAGGTTTAACTAATACTAACGCACTTAGATTTACTTCAATAAGTAATAGAGTAACAGCGCTAAGGCTTAGAATTTAACGTTGAACAGAGTGACAGCGGTCTGAGACTAAAAGCTCTCTCACACTGAGTGGTTCCTACCTACGGTTTAAATAGAACTTGGCTCCACTTCAAATTAGCATAAAGCTGAAACGCGCACTTATTCTAACGGGAAGTTGAAATGAGAACAGATAGAAAAAGGCAAATTAAATTAAAACTTCGTTACTTTAATTAAAACCTTACAACTATATGTTTATGATTACTATGTATGACATAAAGTCAAAAACATGTTCTTATCATCTTTATTTTCTTGTGGTAGTTGATGTTTTTGTTATTGTTTTGTTTTCTTATTTAGTTCATTGTTTAGTTTGTTTTTATCAAAATTTTGTATGAATTTCGCAAAATAATGGATTTTTTATCACTTTTTGTCCTGCTTATATTAGAGTGCTATCCATTAAAAGATCTCGGGAATTCCAAAATATAAAAGAAAAAATTTTGAAAAAAGGCCTTTCGAAAGAGATGGAGGACAATGTTATTCAAAACTGGATGGCTCTAGGTACCGTTGTAATTTCACAATGCGAGAAACAAGTATACATTTATGCAAATTCTGCATTATTAAATTTCTTTAATACAAAAATTTGGAAAGTGATGTATACTTCATAGTGATTCAACGTAAAATGCCATTTCAAACCTAGTATCCCATTCGGAACAAAAGTCCCTTTTGGGCAGAATTTATATTTTGTTTCTAAATTGAACTATTTCGCCTGTTTATTAGATTTAAAAAGAGAAGTTTTGCTGCAAAAATAATAGATATGTAAGCAATTAAAATTTAGATGTTGTATAGAAGCCATTAATGCAGTTGTATAGCATCCGTTAATTTAGTAGATAATTTACTTGAATCATTAAATTTGTTGGGATTATATGCTTTAAATTTTGAAAATGAAAATGTGAATTTAATTGAAAAATCTGAAAATGAAACAAGTATTATTAAAACATTCAGATTAAAAGGAAATATTCCTTTCTCACATATAAAATGATTAGCAGCTTCTGAACATAATAATTTTCTGTTGAATCTATAAAAATTTTACAGTGCTTTCGCCGTTTATTACATAATTTCTGCTTTTCTTAACTGCCAAAAAGAATGTAAAGAATTTTTACTCTATTTTATTGTTGCGTTTTACGGGTTCGTTGGTTCGTGAATTTGGAGTAATTGATGACAACACTTGATGAAAAATCAAAACGTAATTTATTCCCCAGTAAGCACTATTACACAGGACAGTTCCGAAGACATGTTTACAATCGTCGAAAAATACGACAAACATGATGAACAATTAGTAATACTGCCTTTAGGCTGTAACTCTGAAGGCCTAAAGGCACTTCACAGTAAAGGACTAACCTACAACTCCCAACTCGGTCGATCGCTAAGCTAATGTCTAAACTCAAGATACTACTTTCTCCCCGTACAGGCAGCGTAAATATAGCTTTGACCTACCTTCCAGAATATGCCTGGGAAAACCGCTATGAATACGTTCTAGAATGTTCTCGCTCCGTCTATGGCATATCGCCAATTTTGTCTCCAAAAATCACGAAATGGACAATTTTGAGCTGTATGTGGTACCCCTGCCTTTTCCTGCCACTTTCTATCAACCCTGATCGCGCTTTTCGGGGAAGCTGTGTCAACGTAGCTGGGCATTTCGCAACAATACTTTAACGAACATTTTGGTTCTTGACTTGTTCCGATTTAGCCCGGGAAAGAAAATTTATTAGACATCTCAAGATATTATACAAATTCATAACTTTCTGTAGGTTTATCCCTGTAATGGACACATAATTCCGTAATTTATTTGTAAACTCAAATTTAGAAATGTCCTTATTTTGATGAATTTCTCCTCATTAAGAGGTCTGCGAAAATTAAGTCATATATAAGCCGGGAAAATAAAATAACGGACTATCGTTTAATAAGTTTACCTACCATTTAGCAATTGCGCGCTAAAAATGAAATTCGTTTCACTAAGTATATCAATAGCACGCTCTGTTTATTTACCGTCAAACCATAATAAATAATGTTTGAAAGCATCAAACTCAAAATTAAGGAATGTTTGTCCAAACATCTTTGTGATAGCATTATTGGAAAAATCTTAAGTCGAATTAATTTAAATATTTTTCTGAACATGTGATTTCAGATTTCTTAAGGAAAATGTTCAAAATTATGCAAATTTGAAGCAAGATGGCACTTCTTTCTAGTTTTTCATCTCTATTTTAAGTATCTTAGGTTATCCGACAAATTTCAGATTTATAAACATATTAATAAGCAAAACATAAAAATTTTACTTCGGCGGCGCATATATTCAGAAACGTATTGCTGATTTCATTTCTGCTTAATATTCTGTTACTTACAAAGTTAATTTCACAAATTGAATGTCCTTTTACATATTAAAATATGAAGATTATTATCAATTAGCATATATAGTTATATGCGCCTATTATCTTCAATCACATACCAAAAAAAATTCATTCTGTGAGCCTCTGCAAATATTTTGATCTCGGATTGCAACTGACTCAATCGCGTAAAATGTTACCAAAGTCCGTCTTTTAAAATAAGCTGGAAGATTGGAAACTGCTTCTTAAAATATCTTCAATATTCAAAGTCCTGAAATATTGACCTGTAGGAGGCTATGAGATTAGAAATTAACAGCTAAACATACACTAATTTGAGAAATAGTTCGTAAAATGGTTTCCATGTTTTAATTTCGTACAGAACATTGCTCTATCTCGCTTAAAGTCTTTGGCTGTTCAGAAATATACTTTGAAATGCAGGAATGTAAAAAGTTTGGAAAACATCAGCATATCACTGTGCTTTTTAGTGGTATCAGAAAGTGTTAATCTCACAGGTATAGAATTTTTTTAACAAAATATAAAAGTATCTTTAAATTACTCCGGTATTTAGAATTTCATGGTAAATCTTCATTGATATCGTTTTATGTCGCAGGAATTTCATTAATGGATTAAGGAATGTATCAAACAGGTTTCTCAAAATCTAATTCGTAATTGACTTTTATTTCTCTTTTTGGTGAAATGTGGTTTATTGTACATATTGTTGCATGCATACGGGTTCGTAATCGATTGAGTGCACACAGATCCGATCATAGCTTAATAACATTTATTTTATCAAAAGAAACATTTCAAAGTTCTAGAATTTTTCCGTAAAAATACTCGTAGAGTATTCATAGTATTACAGAGTACAATCAGTAGTTACACTTCAGACTACTAATAATGTTAAACACAGCGCAACATAAAGCGCATCTAAAGAGAAAGCTAACCCAGAGGTATCTCAGTTCACGCTGAACTAACAACTCGCGACAATAACAATTAAACAGCAACAACTGAGAGCAGATGGCTCGTCGGCTTTATTTAGTTTGCAACAGGCCATGGAGATATTTCTACTTCTCGAAATTACTGGAAAGTAATGTGAGAGTTAAATTACGGTTGCAACAAATATAGTGATTAATTAAATTTGTTCAATTACAATGCCTATTACGGTGATACAGGGATCGGACCGAAATGTCGCGAAGTGTGGAGACTTTTCTCGATTTCTCGCTAAATTTGGCTACAAAATAAGCTGCCAAAACCTTGTCAGCTTGGCGATATCTCACCAAATTACCGCGATACACATTTACTCAATGTTGAATGGAATTGCTCCTGTGTTCATACTTTTCCGGCATAGTTTGTCTCTTTAAATTTTTTTCGTGTTACATTGCACAGAAAAATAACAATTTCACATATAATCATTAAAACCACTAAAAACATCGTATCATCACTAAAATCATCTATCTACTTAAGAACTCGTAACAATATTAATTATTCGTCGTAACGTTTCCGCCCCAATACATGAACCTCGTTATTATTTACAGTATCGTATTGTAAGATTCTATTAAACTTTGCTTTCGTAACATAATGTAATAACAATATTTTAATGATGTAACAGCTTTGAAAAATCTAACTGAACTGGTCAAGAGAAAAATATATCAATGCTGAGTTAAGGTATGAAAATACTGAATCAATAAAGAATCAGATAACTAGATATTAACTGACAACTAACTCACAAATTATGGTATTCAATTCAGAGCAGCTAATTACAGTCTTCGAAATTAATTACAGTTCTGTTTTACCGAACACCAGCTTGAGGTTTTATCATAAGAAGTGTTAACAACTTGTACTATAAATGTTATTTTAAATTAATAATTATAATTTAAATAGCGTTTAGTTAAATACCGTCGCAATCAGCTCATGTAAAACATCAATATTTTCCATGGTCATAGCTTCTTACTTGAGAAATGTAACAGGTGAAAAATTTCCTTGAAATATTTATAATTATTTAATTTATTGTGATTTTTTAAAGCCGAGGTTCTTTGTTAAAAAAGTTAACAAGTTTCCTGAGATTTGCAGTTTGAACACATTTAGATCAAAAAATAAAACCCTGGCGAAACAACATCGATATATGCTACAAATATTGCTTCAACTACTGTACAAAAATATGCACGCTTTCAATTTAGTGTAATTCAAAACTCAGCTCGTAAATAATCTCTGTAAGAAAATATTAAATAATTCTTTTACCTTCGACCTCCGTCTTTATTTTTTTCCACGAGCAGTTAAAGAATATTATAGAGTATTTTATTTATAAAAATCATTTTCAAAACCGGAAAAATCCCAAATGAATGTTGATGATTCGACAGTCCTTGAATCGCGACGCTGCGAATACGCCGACTGCGTATACGTTCTCGTAGTGTTTCTGCACGGGTAGTATGATTTTTTTTTTAAACATCCTTACATCCTTTACAAAGGCATTAATTCGTTTAAGCAGATAGCCATAAATATGCTTTATTATACTCTGATAAATCCAAAGCTTTTTTAAAAGTTTTTAATTGTTGTAATATCAGTAGATGTGTAGGAAATCATAAAGTGGTCACCATTTCTATAGGAACTCATAAAGAAAACAATAATATTTTATCATCCTTTATTTTTATTTAATTTTGCTTTTTTAAATGCGCAGTCTATTCAGAAATAAAAATAAAAATACCGTGACATTTTTAAAGCAATTTATGAGTAGCGACATTGAAAAACATTAGGGCAGGTTATAAATGTATGAATAATTATGATTACTTATTTCTACTGAAGAAATAAAAAAAATAATTTTAATTGATTACTTGGTTTCCTTATGCTATTTTATTGATCTGAGAGGACTTCATTTGTTTAATATTCTAAAATTGTAAGGTTTTAGTTAAACTAACAAAGTTTTATTTTAATTTGCCTTTTTCTATCTGTTCTTATTTCAATTTCCCGTTAGAATAAGCGCATGTTTCAGCTTTATGCTAATTTGAAGTGGAGCCAAGTTGCTATTTAAATGGTAGGTAGGAACCTCTCAGGGTGAGAGAGCTTTTAGTCTCAGACCACTGCTACTCTGTTCGACGTTCGCCTGACCAGCTAGTATTTAAATTCTAAGCCTTAGCGTTGTTACGCTATTACTGACTGAAGTAAATCTAAGTGCGCTAGTATTAGTTAAATCTTGCTACACACGCTTTAGCATAGAGGCCAACCTCGCGTTCATAGCTCTGTGAGTAACGACGGTTTAATTTCTACTTAATTTTAGTTTAAATTATTTGATTGTTCAGTTTAGACCCAAGTGCGGTCATTATTTTCTGTATCCCTTCCGAGTTGGGAAGTGGCTGTAAATAATTGTGGTTTAAGAAAAAAGGATTTTAAATTCTTCTGTAGTGCAGTTCTTCTACCACTTAACCACAGTTTTCTACCACAGACATAGCTGCATTCAGCTCCCTATTCAAGATCAGAACGTAAAGTTTCACGAAGATGTTTGCCAAGAATATGCACCTAACACTCAGTCCTGACAAAATCATATTAAATTTTTGGTTAAAACCTTGAAACGTATGCGTAATAAAAATCATTTCCAAGACCGGAAAGAATCACAAGCGGCCAAATGGATGAGACCAATGAATATTCATAATTTGATAATGATTGAATCTCGTCGAACAGGCTGGCTGCATATATGTGCTTGTGTTCTTTCTCCATGGATAGTAAGAATACAACTGTGTTTTTTTTAAACTTTCTCCACAATGGCATTCATTTGTAGATACGTTAGTTTTTTTTGAAGCAGGAGACGTGAAAAATGTGCATTGCCCTCTTGAGGACTCGAACCTTAGGCCTCTCGAATATGTGCCGAGTGTGTTACCGTTACGCCACGAAGGCATGCTGGAAGGAGGGAGAAAACACCTTATACATTCTCTTAGGCAGACAGCCCTAAGTAAGCTTTGTTATACTCTTTTAAATCCGAAGCTACAGAGTATAAGAAATTAATCTTTAGAATTATATTTCTAAAACTAATTTGAATACATTTGTAAATATTATAATATTTTTTAAAATCACTAACATATATTACCCATATATCCTAAATGTTCTAAATGTTACTGTTATTTCAGAGCACTCAGGGTGAAAATCTTAGCTATTATCTCAGGTTAAACAATGGCATGTTTTACATGTTTTAGAGACATGTAATGGGTATAGTTTCATAAAAAACGTATTTCGTACTTTCTTCTTTTCCCATTAAAATAAGTCCAATAAAAACTGAGCAAATAAATCTTCCATAAATTTATCCTGCTTTTGACATAATGAAAAAAACGTTTTATATATCTTTTTCTCTGTCGGGGTAACAATTTCGGAACACTGTAATACTAAGCTATTTTTTAATGCATTGATGTCGTTATCAGCTATTAAAGTTACAGTTTCTGCACCCATTCTTCCATCGTTAAATCCCGTTTGGCCATTGTTCTTGAAGCTACATTTTTGCTTCTATAATATATTTGCACAAAGTTTTTATGTCACGAGCAGATGAGTTTAATTTTTAAATTAAAGAAAACTGTCAGATATTAAGATATATTTTTCAGGAATAAAATAAAATTTTATTTTATTAAATTCCCGTTTTTTATACAAAGCTTTAAGATTAACGAAGCTTATTATAATAAGCTTATTTGTGTTCATATATTCCTTACTGAATGTTTTCTTGAGTATGCCGTCTTCCTAATTTCACATAGTTCACATGAACTAAAAAGTTCACATAGGCAGGAATTTCTATATTAGCAAGTCTTTTTTCAACTGCTGAACGAAAGAAAGCATTTCCTCCTAAGACATGATATCATCATCTATTTTAAATAATGTGCAGTTTACTTGTAGACTCTCTGATGACTGCTGAAGCAAGGTGTAAAACATAAGGGATGTCGAGATTCGAATTTTTGATTTCCCGAATACTACCCGCATGTGTTTCCAACTACACGAGAAGGCACGTCTTAAGGAAAGAGAGGTTGCGTAGGTTTGCTAAAAGCGAAAAGAAACATCACATGGCACTTACACAATTAACGACACTATTGACAATAGACTTTTTTACTCTCTTGTTGAACCCAGGTCTACCAATCTGCGGTTACACTTACTCCTACTAATCCATATTTTTTGTCTTTTTAGCTTTATTATTAAGCATAATATTCTTTGCACTTAAGCCACATGCAATTCAACAGCAAAATTACAAAAAAATTTAAAAGTGGCATTGCAGTACATGTTTAGAATTCCCGATGCAGCGCCAAGTGTGGGGGGCATAAATTTTTTTTCCAGTCTTTTCTCAATTCATCATATCAAGGTTTAGTTTTCTTACTAAGATGGCTTTACAAAACCTTTTTTTATTATTATTAACGTTTTAGGTGGTTACTTTATTTATTAAGTATCACAGTCTTGGCACTTACGCCACATAAAATTCGATTCGACAGCAAAATCAGAAAACATTTAAAAACAGCATACTTTTAGAATTTCCGATAGGCATTCTCGAGCGCTAGAGATAAAAGTTTTTTGCCGTACCGTGTGGACACTGCTCCCTTTGAAATCGTTGACTTTGTTAGTCAAAATTCATTAAAGTTTTGCAAAATATAAAATAGATAATAAAACAAATTCGAAATCCAAAATTTGGGCTTACGGGTGCCGATATTCCGCTGGAGGACTACGTTATTCAAAATTGATGGCTCTAGTTACCGTTCTTTTTCACAGTGATGCGTACAGTCATACATTCTTCATTACTTAATTCCTTTAAATATAAATACATGGCGATAATTTGGTGCAGCAATTTGAAAAGTGATGCGCTTTATAGTGATTCAACGCGAAATAACGTTTCGGGATTTATATGCTATTCGGACTAACTTCACTTTTGGTTTAATTATGATTTACCATTGATGTTGATTCAATACAAAACTTCATAATTTTTGTTCATTTTTAACGTTCTTATAATTTGAAAAGGGTTTATTTACTCTATATTTGATTCTAGCGAGCGTATTTCATAAAATATTATTTTATTCCCTTCAGTTAAATGAAAAATATATGATTTTCTTCAGAAAGAGCAGACTGATATAAAACTCTTTTTTCAGGGAGGGGGGTAGAGAGCTGTAGTAGATCAATAGCACTCACTATATTAATTGCAGCTGGAATTTATAAAG
>KK120883.1:607247-650691 GCA_000611955.2 Stegodyphus mimosarum
GTAGGAAATGGGAAAATACTGTTTTATCATTATTTTTTTTTATTTTATTTTACTTTATGCAGTTTATTCAAAAATAAAACTAAAAATGCCATAATATTTATTAAAATAAATAATGAGCTGCACATTGAAAAGCACTGGGGCTACAGTTTAAGAACCAGAAAAGTAAAACTGCATTATCTCTTCTAGATTCATTATTAAGTTCTAAATGCAGGGCTAATTATTACTCGTTGCTTCTCCAGCAGAAATGGAAAAAAAAATTAATGTTAATCGATTGCTTGGTTCCCATTCTCTATTTTACTGATCTGAAAGGAATTCGTTTGTTAATGTTTTGAATACTTGATAAAATTAACTCTCTGACTGCGTGACTCCCGCGATTTCACTAACAAAGCTTAAATTTTCGAAAAATTGCCATGAGAAAGAGGTATTTTCTTGATTTTAATACTAAAATGTCTGTCGTACTTTATAACTGGATTTTATGTACTTTTAATATATCGCCTTCATTTTTTGGACATATTTCAAACTCCACGTATATACATGTTCTTATAGATATCACAAAAGAATTCTACGTCGTTTATACACGACCTTGCCGGTCAGAGGGTATTAAGAAGCCACAATTATAATAATTACTTTAGTAAAGTAGGGGATTGAAACAGTCAACGAAATTGACTGAACAAGTTTTGTCTTTTTTTTTTTTTAAATAAATCATTATTACACACATACACACAGAGAAATTAAGAATAATTCATAGAATGCTTATTAATTTGTGCATTATAAGCCTTGATGGATATAACGTAGTTTGTAGAGACCGTTAAACATTTCGATCCGAATGTAAAAAAGCCGTAAAATGTCATCTAACTGTGCCCTCCCGAGATTTAAGCCACGATTCGTCCTGTTTAGATACTGGACAGAAGCGCCAGATCCTGTTCACTAAATACAGTTGCTGACAGACTGCCATCCTCCACATATTAATTCGCTCCCTTTTAAAGTGCATTAGATATGGAAGTTGTACAAAACCTATAAGGCTCTCGCGGCATTTCAAACACCGGGTTTTACAAATTCCTAATCATTTGTACCGCTAGAAAGCGCACGAGAGAATGCGATAATTCCGTTAAAAGTTTAAGTATGCTTATTAACTTATCGATGTACCAATTTTTCTACTTTTATCTACTTTTTACTTCCTTGTACGAATTAAAGGAAGTATTGTAATCGCGAAAAATTTCGGGTATCATATTTCAACGAAAATATCCATTTTGACAGCTATCCAATGCAATTTAACGATGTTTTTGCAAGACATCTGTAGGTAAGGACAGAATAAAGGACACTTTTTCTCAAAATGGATTTAAAATGGATTCGAAAGTGATCTTTTTTCGTGACGTCTGTATGTACCTAAGTATGTATGCATCTTGCATAACTCAAAAACGAGTAGCCTCAGAACGTTCAAATTTTTTATTTGAGACTGCTACAACATGTAGTTATGCACCTCCTTTTTTGGTTGCAATCGGCCTTGCGCCAAAAGTATATTAATATACACTCATGGACAAAAAATAGCGCACCAAGAAGGAGTCGTCAAAATGAAATGAAATTTTACATATATAATGACTACTTTGATATAAGTGAATGATAAGGAAATCAAAGAAACAGGATAATTTATTTCAGAGAAAAACACAAAAGAACGGAGGAGTTAGTACTCCGTTGGACCCCTCTAGCGCGAATGTACGATGCGATACGATCGGGCATTCAGTCACACAAGTTCTGTATGATGTCTTGAGACATTTCGTTCCATATTTCCTGTAATCTTGCCTCTAGTTCGTTCAAACTCGTGGGATGCCCAACTCGTCGTCCCAAATGATCCCAGATATGCTAGATTGGAGACAAATCTGGGGATCGGGCAGGCCAAGGAAGGGTAGTAACAGTGCGGAGACAGTCTTGTGACACCCTTTCAGTATGAGCCCTTGCAGTCTTGTTGAAAAATGGCTCCTGGGAGCCGTTGCATGAGTGGCAACACATGTGGTTGCAGGATTTCATGAACATATCGGTGGGCGGTCATGGTGCCACGGAACAATATTAGGGGTGACCGTGTATTGTAAGCAATGGCACCCCATACCATTGCACCAGCTGTGGGAGCTATGCGTCGCTGTACAGCAAAGGCAGGATTGAGGCGTTCATCACGTGCTCTCGACACACGAACACGATTGTCAAAACTGCCGAGATTGAATCTGGATTCGTCGCTAAAGACGACCTGGTTCCGTCCCGCTGCAGTACAGTTTCTTGTGCTCGACACCACTCCAAACGAAGGCGTCGATGGGTGGGCATCAAGGACAGCACACGTAATGGGCGCCGCGATACCAGTTGTCCTTCAGCCAGGCGCCTTCGTATAGTTCAAGAAGACACAGGGGCCCCTAGTGAAGGTGCTACCTGTGCTTGGATGGCGGCCGATGAAGCAGTTGGCTGTACGCGTGCATTTCTTAAGATGTGGCGGTCTTCTTGACGACTGGTCTTCCGAGGGCGTCCTGAGCCTGGTCTTCGTGTACATGACACTCTCGGGTCCACGGTCCCAACACCTCCTCACAACACAATCAAAGCGGTCTAATTGACGAGCTAAAAGGCCTAGCTGACCACTCAGCTTCCATCATTCCGACGATTCTCCCCCTCTCAAACTGCGACAACTGCTCATTTTGTCTTTGAACACGGCGTAATGGCATGTCTACCTCAGCTCTTCCTTTGTAAATGATTCAGCACACTCAAACAAGCTTTGGTTATCTGTTTTATACTCCACAGAGTAAGACGTCCAACACCCTCTACCGGCTATACGTAAAGCGCAATCACGCTGCCTTTCTAATCATTTGCATATCTCCTCGACATGTACCTTCATTGCAAGTTTCGTTACGATCCCGCAATTATTTCTTGGTGAACTAATTTTTTTGTCCATGAGTGTATATATAATTTGTAATAAGAAAACTTTCCGTATATCATCTTCAAGGACCTGAAATTCAATTTAAAACTACTAAAGGAAAAATAAAATATTATTGTCAATATTTTAATTAGGATTTTAAATTAGCATTTTCTAGATTTCCTATGTTTTAAAAACATGAAATTCTGCTAAGAAAATTTTTTAATCGCAGAAAGACCAAAATCAAAATTAAAAAAAAAATAATAAGTATTGGAAAAGTAGCTATTGTCATTGATCGTACATTAATCGACTTATCAAGGGGATAAAACAAGGTATTATATATAAAGAGAAAGTAAGTTTGAAACCTAGTAAAACTCGTGAAAAATATTTTTAGTAGCCTATCAAAATTCCTGAAACACTATGTAATATGAGTGACAAAGCAAAAAAGGCGAAAAAACATAATGTGCAAAAAAAAAGGGGGGGTAGTTTTATATTTTCCGTTCTACTGGGTCGATAGACAAAGGCAAATGTTAAAATACTACAAATGTTTTTTACGACTTTTGCTGGGTTTCAAACTTACTTTCTCTTTATATTCAGTTTTAAAATCAGCAGCTTTAAGTGCTACTTTTGACAAGCTTGGTCATTCGATTTAAAGTCTTTGATACTCCTTTTTCAATTTGTTTACTCTTATATGTCAGTAAACTGTGCATTTTTTGCTTTAAAAACGTGATTGAATTATGTTCTCCTTATGTTTCGGTTAAGTGTTTTATGACTTTAGCTAATCTGCATGCAGTAGTTGTAGAATTATCAACAATTTAAAAGTTGTTTAAGTGTGACTAGCCTAACAAAGCAGCCATTTGTTTACGTTTGAAACTTACTAGAATAGCGAATTAAGTCAGTTTTTGCAGCTTTAGTGTCATTTTGCCGAATGGAACTTAAAGTAAACTTTAAGTTATGTGCACCGAAAAATCTGCCTTCTTACCCACTGGCCGAATGGCTTCATTTTGGTAGAAACTCAAATTTCATTTGTAAATTTTTTTAACTATTTTTAACTTTGTTTGGTGTTTTATGTTTTCTATATTTTTCAATTTTTAGGGAATTTGTTTCGAGTTTTTATGTATTTATATCTCGTAGCGAAATGAGAACTAAATTAATTGAATTAGAAATCTATCTCTAATGAAATTCGAGGAGATAAGTTTAAATGAAATGCACCAAAAATGTGTATAATTAAATAGGCTGTACAAAGAAGCCAGGTGGCGTCCACATCAGATTTTTTATTTATCGAATACTTATTAATTTTAGAAGTAAAAGGCATAATAAATTTTACTGCATTTGAAAATCAGAAATACTATTAATTAATGTTTATTATTTGCTGAATTACTTTTCGTTTGTCAGCGAAAGCGACTTAAAGATATAATCTTTTTTATTTGCTGGAATAAAATGCGCTAAAATTCTTCAAAGTTTAGATTTAATTCAGTTGGCTATTTTAAAGCAATTTAGCAGACGAAAATATGATCTAGAAAAGTTTAAAAGGAAAAGAGCTTTGTCTAAAAGGTATATCCAAAGACGAAGGCACTTACTGCTCGTTGTAAAGAAAACACACATTTTGTTTTCTTTACATTTGAGAGATTGTAAGGCTTTTTAAGTTGTCGACAAAGTTTGGGCTTTTAATGCTTTTTAAAATAAATATTTTCGGTCTCAAATATTTGAGTGAATTTATAGAACTGCAGTAAGTGGTAAGGAAAAAGGAGAAAATTCTGAAGCGGTGATATCGAATGTTTTATATTTTTTGAAGAGATTTCGTGTACGGACTTAACGACAAAACTCTTATTATGTCACCCTAGAGGTCACTTCAGGAATAATGGAACAAGAAGTTTGATAAAATGTTTTTCTACACTTTTTTTCCCTGTAAAACATATATATCTGAGAGGACGAGGAAAAACGTTTGTTATTTCTCAATTTTAAATTCCAAGTATTACTCTGAATTAAACCACTAAAAACTTTGCATAAACCATTAAGTATTAATAAAAACTCTTTAGATCGAAAAATTACGAAGCTTTGCTTTGGTTAAAAAATTATTGGCTTCTTAGAAAAGAAATGCTCTTAAAATTTATCGTCATTTGGATTCACTGATTCTTCGATACGCTAAAATAAAATATGCTTGAGTTTAATAATATTTATAACTAATAAAGTTTAATAACAGATGCGCATTCTTACAGAAGCCGTTCGCACATTTCTAAACGACTTTTCTTTGTTATAAATAAAATTTTTAACTGAAACTATGTTTTTGAAAATGTAAATTGTCTTCTGCTACTTGACAATGTTGTTTTCATGCAAAATGCCGCTTTTAAAGCAATGGATGGAAGGCTATCTTTGTGCTCTTTCCGAAAACGTTATTCGTATTTAGTTATTGAAAAAAGCTGTGAAAGCTATGAGTTTTCTGTATAAGCAAAGATACATAGTGTTGATAGTAAAAAAATAAAGAAACGTCAAAGTTTGGCTCCAAGAAGAAAAATTGTTCAAAATACTTATCCAAATGAAATCTTTCGAATGTTCCAAAGGTAAGATATTTAATGTTAGAAGAAAATCTGCAAACTTCTAAACACAGTTTCATAATCTTTAAAATGCTCAGTGTCACCTGTAAACAAAGTAATTAATGCTGATTTGAATCTTGAGAAGGCATAAAAACGTAAAGTGCATCGTTTTTCTCCGTGACATGTCGCCGAGAACAGAACGCTGTGCAGATTTCTTTATGAGAAACAATAATTCAACAAAAATGGGAAAATGTTGTCACAGTAGATGAATCTTGGATATATTTGAATGGCCGGAAAAAAAGTGATCCATTTATTATCATCATAGAGAAGAAAACAAATCTTAGAACATGGTTCAAAAATTCTAAAAAGGTTTTTCAAAGGGATTTATGGTTGTTGCTGGTTTTTTATATGACGACAAATAAAAATTAAAGACAGTGCAGAACACTATTAAGGTCAACTCCACATAATATCATGAACATATTTTATTCCCAAGTTTCAAATGTGAAACCTTTCTCGTTACCCACAGTGCCAAAAATAAGTAGAACTGCATCAAGACAAAACAAGCAGCCGCACGTTAAAATCGAGTGATAATTTCCTGCAACAAATGGAACAAGAAGCGTGTATCAAAGTTATACCCTTCATTAACATCCCTGTTAAATCTTCTGATGTAGCATCCATAAAGTTTTGCGGTTTTGGGCTTTTAAAAAGCGAATTGTCAAAACTTCGACGTACAACCTCCTTGGACTTTGGAGAGCTTTTCAAGAATAATAGGATAAAATACCTCTTTCGATACTAAAAACGGCTTTATTTTCTTTGAAATTACGGTGCAGAAAGATAGTGAAGAATAAGAGTTATCTAGTGGAACATTTAAAATACAAAAATTTAAGGTAAAATACTTCTGTAATTACAATGAAATTCGTCTATAAAATGTGCGAACAGACCCTGTAGTCAAAATCAAATATTTTTCTAAGAAGTTATATTATGTAGTCGTTGCAGAATCTTTAATATTATTATTATTATTATTGAAAGGGCTAATGGTAAAATTTTCTCCGAAATGTTAGTCTGTAGATTTCATATTGCTATTATTTTAATAATTGTTTTTTCACTTGAGTTTAAATTTTCATTACCCGAGTAATAGGAGTTTTTATTTTAACCCGATTAATTGAGCTGCCTTTGGACATATTTAGAATTCGAAAAATCTTCATTAAAATAGCTTTTAGAAGCTTAGAAATGGGTACTAGTCTGATGGTACTAGATAAGAATGTGGTGAATAAATTATAGTTACCTATTTAAATGACTTCACCTTTTGGAGCATTTCGCATGTGAAGTCAGGCGTTAGCATAGTGTGTGTGTGGGAAGTCCATGCTTTCGATGTAGATTATTTCAAGTTCACGTTTTGTCTAGCTTGCTTTAAAAAAGCTGTATGGCTTTTTGGTGTATAGTTGCCTTACCAACTATATGCAAGCCAATTCTTTACTGATACCTTGATTTTTCACAATGAAGCTCATGGTATATAATTATTTCCTCATCCTATAACACACATTATTTTATTTTTTTAATTAATACATCATATCTGCGGTGTAAGCCGTTTCTATCCTTATCGTATAAGGTATTTTCTCCCTCTTTTCCTCATGCCTTCTTTGTTCTTTTCTTTGTTTCTTCTTTCCGCAAATACTCGACGCGTATTTGAGAAATCTAGGCTTCGCGTCCCGTCGATGGCGATGCACACTTTTCACGTCTTCTGCTTTAAAAAAAAGAACGTTCTTTTAACATTTTTTATGTACTTTTATTGATTAAATATCATGTTCTTCCCACTTAAAATATAAAATTCAGTTCAACAGAAATATCACAAAATAATTTAAAAAGAGCATATCTTTAGAACTTCCGATACACAGTCTCGCGCACTGGAGAAATTTCTCTCTACCTCGTACAGTATTGTAATTTGCTCGCTTTGAAATCGTTGAGTTTCTTAATCAAAAGCTCACAAATGCTGTACAAAATATGAAATAGCTAATAAAACTGATTCCAAATACTGAATTTGGGCTTCCGGATGCCCATATCCGGGTGGAGGATTGATTTATTCAAAATTTGATATAGGTACCGTTGTTTATCACAATGCGAGAAACATACATACATGTATACAGATTTTTCATTATTTAATTTCTTTAAATATAATACAGGGTGTTAATATTTGGTGGCAACAATTTGAAAAGTGATTCAGATTTTTAAAATATTCGACGCAAAATGCCAAAACGAAATCAGTAGCCGTGCCGGGCTAACGCTCTTTGGGCTAAAAAAATAAAATCTGGCTCATATTTTATATTATGCCAAAAAGGACGTTTTTTTAACGTTTTGGGTGTTACCTTTATTCATTAAATATCATGTTCTTTGCACTTAAACCACATAAAATTCAATTCAACAACAATATAACAAATATTCAAAAACAACGTATCTTTAGAATTTCCGATACACAGTCGCGCGGGCTGGAGATAAAAATGTTTTTTTTTCCTAGAGTGTTGTCATTGGCTCGCTTTGAAATCGTTGAGTTTGTTAATCAAAAATTAGTTAAAAGTTTGCAAAATTTGAGATAGATAATGAAACAAATTCGAAATTCAAAATACGGGCACCCAAGTACCCATGTTCGATTGGAGGACTAAGTTATTCATAATTCGATGGTTGTAAGTATCGTCGT
Source organism: Stegodyphus mimosarum (assembly GCA_000611955.2). Taxonomy (NCBI): domain Eukaryota; kingdom Metazoa; phylum Arthropoda; class Arachnida; order Araneae; family Eresidae; genus Stegodyphus; species Stegodyphus mimosarum. The sequence goes on from KK120883.1 coordinate 615,364, forward strand.
TTTTTCATAATGCGAGAAACATTCATGGAGATTCTTCATTATTTAGTTTCTTTAAATATAACACATGACAATAATATTTTGGTGGCAACAATTTAATACATGAACTAACGCAGAAAGTGGAAAGACGCAAAATGCTGTTTCGAGATTAATAGCCCTTTGGTGTCCTAACGCCTCTCTGGGCTAAACCTTAATGACTCTGCAGTCTGTCCATTGTCTTTCCATTTCATACACTTCTAAAAAAACCATTATTCTAAGTCGATGATCGCCGTAACGACCTCTTCTTATAGCAAGCATTCCACTACACCAATGGGGGGCGAATTTCTCTAACCAATAAAAGTATTACATTAATTGCATTTCCGCTATGGCTGCCACTCGGTGCAATGTCGAATGTAATGTCCTTCGTTATAACGACCATCTTCCGTAGCTTGTAAATGCCGATAGAACGTTCAACAGATTCTCTAGAGCTTTTTGAAAAAAATTTCGGTAACTAAGCAAGGATCTTCACTTAGTAATGCGTAAAAGAAGAAATGAAATTTTTCTGACATTACTTATAATTATTGTTATGTTTTTATCGCTAAATCGAATAGAACACAACTATTTCGTCATTTGAATGCAATCCTTGTAACAATGTAATTCAAATTTAGGCAAAATAAATTCAATTACCTTTGCAGCACTCGTACTTTATTTATTTAGGTTAAGATTATTATTACAAATCTCGAAATCAGAAATCAGTAAGTAGACGCAAAATGGATGAAATATGCCGTGGTAGAGTAAGAACGAAAAGGAAGTATAGTCAATTAAAATTAAACTATTTAAAGTATATTTGCATAAGTATTGTCGCTTAAAGTTATCCTTTTGTTGCATCATATGTGATATGCTATCTTCATTCCCACGCATTAAATTATAACAAAATATAAATTATTTTAACAAAATATGTACTTCTTTTGCATCATAAACTGAAAATATTTTTGCTGTTATTATGGAAACTTCTTTTTAAAAAAAAATATATTTACGAATGTGTTCTTGATGAAGATTCCTTTGACTTTCTTTTGAAAATGATCCTTTAATTCTTAAGCTTTCGTTCTGCTTTAACATTGAGTACCAAAAGTTCGATTTGAGGATCTCATAGGCCATTACGCCAGGTAAGAGTATAATCTTCAGTCTTGGAAAATTTATTCTTAGATTAGAGCTATGAAATATTGCAATCACTCACTGTTCTCTATTATGATTGAAAGCTTAAAGTAACCATTTTATTGAAGAAGAGAAATATCTCTCGGAAAAAGTAAGAAAATCCTTCTTTTTATCCACGGTTGTGTGAGAATTGAAAGATGATACCTTCTCCATTTTTCAATTCCCCCAGCTGAGACCAAACCACAAACACTCGATCACTGTCAGAGATAAGTGCTGGAATGTTCAGAACCAACTTCCCAACTTTTAAACTCTGTTTCTGTCTCTTTCTTCCTTTCGTACTCTGTATGTGTTTCTTCCTTACTTCTCAACTCAGACAAAAAAAAATTGCGGTTCCATTGAAAGAAAATGAAGGGGTTTTTGTTAGTGAGTACTTCACCACACATATTGAATTTAGGTACACCTTTGAAATTGGCTCTTGGGATCTCTCTACGTGTTCTCACTTTCTTATAGAATGTCTTATTTATTTTTGTTGTACTCCTCTAAAGAAAAAAAAATATATTTTGCACTGTTTTTCTTCTGTTAGTTCGCATTGAGATTGTCTTACAGTTCTTTGTTTATTCAGAGTCTCCGAACGTATTATGAAAAGCAGAAATATTCAGTTTTTATTACTTACTAGTCTTTATTTTGTTCCTTTTTAAGTTACGATATGTCAAAAACATTCCATAAATTTATATCACGAAATCTTTTTGCTTTGTTTGTTCGTTGTATATTTAAAGTTTATTACATTTTTTACAACCACTAAAATTACATTTTAAATCTGATATTAATTTATTTATTGTAATGAAAAGTACTAATGGATCTGAGATCTAAAGTGGTTTTACTAAATTCTCTCTTTCTTCATAATACCAGTGAAAGAAATAACTATTGAATTGGTATAAGATTGGCTGTAGTCATAATATCTAATGACAACTAACATTAATTCAGCAAATTCAGAAACAATTTGATTGCTTCGTATATCCAGATCCCAACCATTCTTGAAATTACATTATTCTTTATTTATTGCTTTCTACGTTCACATCATAGGATTGCATACAAAAAAGGGTTATTCGTCGAAGATAAGATAAATATAAAAACTGAGCTGTTTTTTCATAATGTGCTCTGACAGGTAGATGCATGTCTTTCACCTTACTTCCCTGTATATGTAACTTTGTAAGGTTTTAATTTAAACTAACAAAGTTTTATTTTAATTGCCTTTCTCTATCTGTTCTCATTTCAACTTCCCGTTAGAATAAGCGCGCGTTTCAGCTTTATGCTAATTTGAAGTGGAGCCAATTTGCTATTTAAACGGTAGGTAGGAACCTCTCAGTGTGAGAGAGCTTTTAGTCTCAGACCACTGTTACTCTGTTCGACGTTTGCCTGACTAGCTAGTATTTAAATTCTAAGTCGTAGCGCTGTTACGCTATTACGTATTGAAGTAATTCTAAGTGCGTCAGTATTAGTTAAATCTTGCTACGCACCCTTTAATATAGAGGCCAACCTCGCGTTATAGCTCTTTGAGCAACGACTACTTAATTTCTACTTATCTTTAGTTTAAATTATTTGATTGTTCAGTTTAGACCCAAGTGCGGTTATTATTTTCTGTATCCCTCCCGAGTTGGGAAGTGGCTGTATATAATGGTGGTTTAATAAAAGATGATTTTAAATCCTTCTGAAGTGCAGTTCTTCTGCCACTTAACCAGAGTTTTCTATTACAGAACATAGCTGCATTCAGCTCCCTGTTCCAGGTCAGGACTTAAAGTTTCACGAAGATGTTTGCCAAGAATATGCACCAAACACTCAGTCCTGACAACATAGCACGTAGGAATTGGCACTTTGAATTATCGGAATGCATATTAGACGAGGTAATACAAGCAAAATAAAGGCGTTTGATTGACCTGCTTGTCGCAAAATCGTATGTTGTGCCGGGCACTCTTATAAAAACAGGAAGATTTAAAATATCTCATTTTCATTACTACTGAAAATTTGAATTATTTTTAAAGTAGGATTACATTTCTCCATAATGGTCTAATAGTTAAGCAGAAATTCAGGTACTATATGAGGTGTGCGCAGAGGATAATATTTTTTAAACTACAAATGCTACAATCAATCTAAATACATCACGAGACAGATAAAAGAGCACGTTAGCAAGCACACACACATAATAAGCACATAAAACAAAATTAAAATTGGACAAAGGAGTATACGCATAGTAACGCGACAAATGTATCGAAATTTTGGTGAAGCTCCGTGCGCATAGCCGACCGGGGTGTTATTAGCAAGGTAATCTGGTAGACAGACAGTGTGTCCGGGGGCTGTTTACTGTATTTTGTTTTATTTCGCCCAATAGTAAGGTCGTCTGGTAGATAGTCGCGCGTAGATAGTCAGTGTGTTCAGGTGGTATCTGTTGTATTTGGTTTTATTTCGGCAAGTGGCAAAGCCGTCAGTCTGTTCGGGTGGTGTTTGCTGCATTTTACTTTCTTTTGCCAAAAAATGATTAATAATGCGTTCGAAACGGGAGAAATTAAGGCGATCGAGGCAAAAAGAAGCAGAACGAAATAAAAGATACGGCAATGTGTAACAAACAAAAGAAGAACGAAAGAAATGTTTGTAAAAAAATTTGAAAAAATAAATTCAAAATCATTGTCACTTTTTAATTACTGTGGGTTGTGGAGAAAGGATTATCGACTTAGTGTAAAACAAAAACACCTGCCAATCTTGAATTGCTGCTTGTGGATAGATACTTACAGAGAAAAGATTTAAGATGATTTCAAAAAAGATTTAAGACGTCGGCAGTTAAATTCCTAGTAAATGTTGAATCTATAAATGAGTTGCAAAATGCACTTGGAAAGTTACTTGGCACCATATTGAGATTAAAATGATGTTTCATAAAATCAAATTCCCTTTCATGTCGGTTGAAGTCTACATTGGTATTTCCCATCATAATAATAGGAACATCTGTATCTACAGTATGCTTTTCATCGATCAATAAACATATCCTAAATTACGTATCTTATTTCTCTTATCATCGACCAATTTTATATTGGTTCATTTTGAATGAATAAATGTAATAAATAAAATACATGTGTGTATAAAATCTTTTGTTTGTTTTATTTTTTCTATAACACCCTCACATTTCCGTTAGTAATCCCACGCATTAAACACCAGCGGCTCTTTAAAGTAAAAAAGAGAGATTGCCTTCAGTTTCCATTTTATTCAGACTCTACGTTTTTATTCAAGTAAAAATCCAAAAAACGTTTTTTGACTTATATTAATTCCTTCATTATTTTTTCCGATATTCAAGGAAAAGTACAAAAACATTTTTGACTTCTGAAATTAAATTACAGTGCGTTTACTGTAATTTAATTTCAGAATAAGAATGTGTGTAAGTCATAAAAACTTCGAGATAAAATGACGCATTATCAAAATTAAAATCTCAGTCTTCACAAAATTTGCAGTTTAAAATGATTAGATTATTTGCACATGAAATATGAAAATTGCGGGTGAGCATTTTAAAATAGGTCTGCTGATTCTTTCTTTCAGCCTAAGATCATTGTAAAATATGAGTAATCTGAGACTTCTGTTTAAATTTTCATTGGAATGTACAAATTTTAATTTGCATATGCCATAAAAAATTTTAAAATATTAAGTGCATTCAATAAGGAAAAATTGCAGTTTATATAATATTTTTTACTCTCCTTATAACATTACTGTATGAAAAATATCAGGAATGATTACATAAAACACAAGATTTCACTTTATTGGTCAATATATCTTACATCCTCTGCAAAGTAATCTCCCCAACTGCAAATTTACTCCAATGTTTTTACGCATGAAACATATTTTAAAATCATTTCTGTGAAATCCATTCGGAATCGCAACGAATTTTCTTTTATTTCATCAATACACTCAAACGGTGACCATGTTAACGCTTTCATAGCGAAGTCTCCCGAAACACCGGAGCATTCAGACATCGACAAGTCGCCCGAAAACCTGAGTCTATTTTCCATCTAATGCTTTCTCCCATCACGTTGTTGCATGGCTCCTTGGTTTCGGGAGTTGTTAAATGAGATGCCAATCATTCTTTTGAAGCTACTAAACAAAGCTGTGTATTTGAATATACCTTCCCTCTTTAGCATCCTTGTTTAGCATCAACGTTTAGCTATTGATGCTCCCAGTTCCAACCCTTTCCTGAGGAAAAATTGCACATAGCGGGTGAAACCGCATAAAGATCCCCAGGCGAAAAATAATTGTTTCACTTATGTAGGTTATTGATAACGCTTTAGCATTCATACTAAGGAGGGAAGCATTCTAAGGGAAAGAAATCCATTCCAACAAAAATTCGTATATAAGGGGGTTTTAGATGTTTAAGAGAAACATATTTTGTGCTCTACCAATGCAAAAGAGTTTGCGAAATAATAAAAACTTACACGACATCACATCAGTAGAATACGGAGCTTACGGAGACGACAGTTTGAACATTTGACCAAAAGTTCACAAATTACAAGAGTATTATGAGCAGGGGCATTATCGGGGTGCAAGATCCATGAACTTCATCTCCACAAAGGCTGTTTACTAAGAACTGCTTCAGTCAAATATCTCAAAGCACTCCAATAATATTCTTTGTTAATAGATTGGGTTAAAATTCATGATGTAATACCCCCCAAAAATGAATCAGCATTACCTAATTTTTGAACGGATGTTTCCGTGCTCTTATGGTATTGCTTCATCACCTCAGTGCCTTTTACTTCGTTGTTGAGCTATTTTTGTTAAAAAACGTGGCTTATCATGAATTTGTTCAATAACATTCTTGATTGTTAAATTCCAATCGCTAAAATAAAATCTCTGACTTGATCGGCTTGCTGCTTAATTGAAATGGATGACCTTAATAGCGCATGTTCAGTGAATCCGTTACTTTTTTAAACACCAAAAATCATTCATAAACTTTTATTTTTGATAAAGTAGTCTCTTCAACGACTTTTTGAAATATTTCAAACATTTTGCAGTAGAAATTTCATAGTAAAAAAAAATGAATGCGTATTATTCGCCCAGGTGCAAGTACGTTCGCCATTTTGGGAAACTGAACAAAAATTCTTTATTCATTAAAAAAATAATTTATTCGAGTATAATAAAAGAATGTAATATGAATTGTTTCCAGGCATCGATGCATGTCATAATGACTTCTGAAAAAACTTTGCAGACGACCTTTTGCACATGCGCATTTTAAATAAATCATTCTCGATACTTCTGGTCATCGTAACAATCCAAAAGTATTTTAACTTATCGTATGTTTATTTTTTTTATGAAACAATTTAAAGATATAATTAATTTTCTATTCTTTTTCATTAAAAATATCCCTATTGATTTTATTAAAGTGCGTTACTTATTTTATACTGAAAGAGATAATAGTACTAATAATATGCATTAATACTTTCATTATAACAATTTGACTGCTGTCTGTAAATATTTTGGTTGGATATTCTGATAAAAACAAATTTAAATTTATTGGTACAGAAATAAAGCATTTAAAATGTAGTTAACTTAAAAAATTTATTTTAAAGTACACGGCAGCATCAATTTGTGCTAGTTTATTTTGAATCAAAGATAACTTCTCTGACTGTAGATAATTTAGCATCACGGTATTGGAGATTTCTTTAATTATTATTAATTCTATTTAACTGAGACAAAATGCTTTAAAGTTTTGTTAAATTTGTTGAATTTTTAGCTTCGCATGTACAAACAAAATAGAAATTTAGACATTTAAGCCTTTCCGCCGTCTGTTATGCATACATAAGTTTTGGCATTCTCCGTTCCGCGAACTTAATCGTACTACAGGTCCTTCCCCCCGCAGAACCGAGGCCGAAGTTCAACCTCTTTCCCGGAACCTTGAGAGGTCGGCGCAACGCACCCAATTGGGGTGTTACTGGTCGTCAATTTGCTACCCACCAGTCGCTCGGGCGAGCCCGTCGCAGGACACCATAACCATTACCCAGCAAACCCAGGGAGTTACCCCGGGCTACTAGAACCACCCTGCTCTAAGACATGCCGAGCCCCGGACTGGTCAATAAATGACCTTTCCGGAGCCGCCAGAACCACTAGGTTCATAATTTGTATACCCCCGTGGCCGAGACTGCCTAGGTACAGATCCTAGCCGGTAGCTTCTCAAAGTGTTCTACGTCGACACCCGGGGGGGCTGTTATGCATACGTGCCAACAAGCACTCATTTCCCGGCCCGGCATGCTAGCGTGCCAGAGAATTTTCTCGCTCCTCCCCGGCAATCAATCGCACATTTGTACCAGTGCCCTGGAACGTTTTAAACACCACTATATAGCGTCCCGTGTACATTACTTTGAATTAAATACAGCTTTAGGTTCCTGACCTTCAGTTTGATCACATCTGAGTAACGTTGGTGTCAATTGTTGCGAGGGGGGTTTAACAGCTGATATAACAGACAGAGCTCATCTCTTTAAATCGCCACATGATTTAAACATTAGCGTTTCTATATCCCTTTGCATACTTTGTTATTTATTTATTTTGCTCTTATGTAGGATCTTTTAGGGTTACTGTCTGAGGTTCGATTACGCTTTGCATTGCTTTTATTTTGCAAAGCCTAGATTTCTGTTATGGCTAGCAAGCGTTTATGGCTAGCAAGTGTTAAATGAGCCAATTAGTGATATGACTGAGAGTGATGATTGATTTTCTAAAGTGTCAAAGAGCTATATTTCTAATGATTCTCATATAGACATTTTGTTAGAGACTGAGCTCACTGAGTGTTTGCCTTCCAGTTCACATGAAAGGTTTTGTTACCTCTTCTTATAAACAGTCTTTATTTATCTGTAATTAATTAAAATTTTGTTAATGTATTTTATTAATTAAAACTTCGGAATAATTTGAATAGCGCTTCCGAAAATTATTTCTCGAAGTAAGCAATTTTTTTATATATATTTTATGTAAAGTCGAGAAAAAGATTATTAAAAGCTAATTTTAACATGGACAATAGCTTAAGTAATACTCTAAAATAGTGCCAAAAATTATAACGTTAGGATATAAACCTTTCTCAGTGAATTTTTTCTAGTCTTAGCGGAAGTCTTAGGACGACTCTTTCGGCTCCCATCCGTTCTGAAGGAACGTCGTAGAAAAAGGCGCGCCGTCTCGAAAGGGTTAAAAATGTTTCATAAGCTTATATCCTGCTTTTATTACATATCAGAATAATTATTCAACACTTACTTAGTATGGCTAAACCTCCGGATGAAGTCCGACTCTTTTGACCCCAGCACCTTTGCATTAAAACCAGAAATTCTTATTAAATGAATGAAACATTTCTCCATTTCTTTTACTTTTCTTATTAAATGAATAAAATATTTCTTCCTTCCAACTTTACGTCAAAACATTAATTTGATATGAAACACATTGTGATGATACAAAACCGACTTTAAAACAACGCAGAAAATTTCAATCGACAATGGAAAATGTTCAAGAAATTTTCAATTACTCCTTAAAAACTAGAAAGAAAACAAAACTTGCTAATTTAGAAATTGATAAATCGAAACGAAAACTTTATACTTAAACGATTTAACAAGGAGTTATTTTGTGAAACAATATTTTGTAGAAGGGAAACATGATCGTAGAAATTAATTTTGATTTCCTGCGATTTGATTAATAATTAAAATATCATAATACTTTGCAGCTCAGTACGAATTTAAAATGAATTGTTTTTGATCAATTCAGCCGAAATATTATCAGCAACCAACAACCTTTATTACAAGCAAACAAAACAGCAGCAATCGTGTAAAGTGATATTATTTGAAGGACTCAAAGTCGTCGGACAGAATTATAATAAGGACATAAAATAAAAATCTGAGTACATCATTGCGGGAACAAAAGTTTATTTGTTGTTTCTTTCCTTGTTATCTCAATTTTTATTTCAAGCCGTATTTTTTTCTGGCAAAATCAACACACTAATTAAAGTCGACTTGGTTATTCTCTGTAGAATAATAGGAAAATTTTAAGAGAATGGACAAAAATAATTTTCTTTCTGTGCCTCAGCTAATCATGCTGTTTTAATAATGTTTCTTTGAAACTCCAACCATGCATATTTTAAGATCATTAAGAATAATTTTCCATTCTGTTTTCTTTCTTAGAAACGAGAAAAATGATTAATCTCTAAGGAAATAGAAAACGTAATCTGAAGAGGTTTTATTATATAGAACACAAGGATTGTTTCAAATGTTATTTTGTGTTTACTTTGATATCAAATTTTGAATAATTCGCGTTTGGGATGAAATTGCAAATGTGAAATCGCTTGCGTCAGCAGCACCTACTCCTTTACTTTAATTTCAGATTGAATATTTGCATTTAAACATTGAACTAAGATGAGGTAATGAGATGAATTCATGAATTCATTGCCGTAGAATTTTGTGCGTTATTAGGTTTTAATTCCTCAAGAGAAAAGCATTGTAATTGGAATGCACAGCAGAAGACAGCCGGCCTTTAATTTTGAACTTTGCATTATTCATTAAGGAATAAAGTTTTGAGCTAATTCAGAAGACTATGAACTTATATATAAATAATGATATAAAGAAATAATAGAAGTATGTTTCAGGTAAAGAAATGAGTCTGTTTTCTTAGGAAAAGAATTTTTACTTTGTAACTAAAAAACACGAAAATTATTGTACTTTTATTCTGGCACTCTAAATGCAATTGGTGCATTTCCTTAGCAACAAATACCGTTTTTCTTAGTATTTTGCTGGGTGCAAATCTATTTATTTGTCAGGGAAAGTTGTTTTATTTCTTAAATTATGTGAAATTAAGCATGGAACGAGCAGAATTTTGTGCGTTACTGAAACGAAATCCACTCAATTCCGGTTACGAACGCCCTTTGCTAGGATCAGAACAAATTATATCAGTATTCCTTTATACACATATGACTAATAACCATCAAAAACTAAATTCAAATGCTCGGCTGCGCAACACCCCAAAAACGTACAAGGTATTTTGTCCTTTCTTTCTGCATGCCTTCGTGTTGTAATGGTAGCACACTCGGCGCGGATTCGAGAGGTTTAGGTTCGAGTCCCGGGGAGGATATTGTTCATTCTTCGTGTACTCCTGCTTCAAAAATACCAAATATCTCTGCAGTGGCGCCCGAACTAAAAGGTTGTGGATGATGATTCTTCACCACCAGGATTTAGCGATTGGGTCCCTTAATCATCAGTCACCCTTTTTAAAGGTTAATATGTTAATGTATTTTTTCCACCCTTTTGGAGGCCCACCAGCGGCCGAGCGGTAAAGACGCTGAACACTGCTAGTTCGGTCTGAGGTTCGAATCCCGCGAACGGGCTGGCTGCATGGGCGTTTTCGTGATTTTCCCCATGTGTAACGTGTATACGAGCCAGTTTCCCTTCGAAAGTCCTCCACGAAGGCATCCCTTCCTTTAGGCAGATAGCCCTCGTGTGCTTCGCCATAACTAAATAACCTAACCTAACCTAACCCTCCCTTTTGCCATGCTGTCTTGGTGCAACGGTATCCCACTCGGCGCGTATTCGAGAGGTCCAGGTTGCAGACCCGGCAAAGGCACTACATATTTTTCGTTTCTTCGGTTTAAAAAAAATAATAATGACTTCTGTTTAAAAAAAATAATAATACATAATAAAAATAATGACTGACAGAGGCGTCCGAACTAAAAGGTGATGAATAACGATTCTTCACCAGCAGTATTTGACGACTGAACCCCCTAATCCACAGGCGCCTTTTAAAAGGGGGAGTATATAAGGTACCTTCTCCCTCCTTTCTGCATGCCTTCGTGACGTAACGGTAAGCACACTCAGCGCATATTCGAGATATAAAGGTTAAGTACCGGAGAGAGCATTGCTCATTTATCATGTACTCCTGCTTCAAAAACACCTAAAATATCTATGCAGTGGCGCCCGAACTAAAAGCTGGTGTATGATGATTCTTCACCAGGATTTGGCGATTGGGTCCCTTAATCAGTAGTCGCCCTTTGAAAGGGGGAGTATATAAGGTGTTTTCTCCGTTCTTTCTGCATGCCTTCGTGGTGTAACGGTAGCATACTTGGCGCTTATTTGAGAGGTCTTGGCAAGGCATTCGAATCAAGACGAGGTCATTGTTCACTTTTGACGTCTCCAGTATCAAAATAACTTAATGACCCTACACCAGTATTTAATTGTTGTCGGCTACAACGTTTAACGTGCTACTTATTTTATTGTAATTTGTTTCCAGGCAATTACAATTTGAGTGCTATGACTTTTGGGTATTGCCAAAACTCTTTATGTGTACTTTAATTGCTTTGAAAATATAAATTTAAAGTACATACCTGGATCATGCATGGACACGAGACGTTATTATGTCTCATAAATCTTTTGTAACATTCTTTATAAATTAGGAAATTAGTTTATAGTATAACAAATGGGTTAGTAATCTGTTAAACGTTTTAACAGTTACTTCAAACTTTCTACGCAGAAGCAAAAGTAATGCTTTCAATTACTCCTGATTAATTGTAGAGTTGAATTGTGACAAATGAGTTAATAAATCCATTAGATTTCTGCGCTAACCGATTCAAAAATGCTTCTGAAGAAACCAAAGTAATGCCCGCAAATGACCAAAACAAAATTTCATCTGTAAATTGCTAGGAATATAATTTTCTTAGCAGAGTAACTTAATATATAAAATAAATTAAACCGTTGCGTGATCTCCACTTGCTACTGGTGCCGACACAGTTTCATTTCATCATTTGCCTTGACACTCTGCTTCGTAAATTAATAAATGTTTCCGCAAAAACAAACATAGGATTATATATCATTACAATACATTAATGTTTTTCAAATATGCTTTAATCTCATTATTTTATGTGCATAGCTCTGTCATATAATGAGAAGCTCGCGAATACTCACTGAAAAATGACGTATAAATTATGTTTTGACAGCTGCTAGTCAACCATGGCAACTAATGCAAAACTTTTAGAATGGAGCAATTTGAATACCACTTGCATTTCTCATAATGCATGCATTTTAAACTCTTGTTTCAATTTAGTATTCTGCTAACTTCGTCCCGTTTTTCTGAGTGATATATTGCTTTGCATGAGTATTTAAACAACAGATTAAATTCTAATCTTTCATCCAATTTTGCTAGACTTGGACATTCGCCGGCTTTAGAAAGTGTTTGCATTTAGTTTAAAATCTAACTACGTATAACAAAGCAGTATCAAATGGGAGTAAAACAAATATAAGCGAGATTAAAAATATATAAGAGAGTGAAAGCATTAGTTTTGTGATTATTTATAAATACTTGGCATACTTTCAGGTGGAGATTTAAAATCATTTAATATAGTAAACGATCTAGCTGACTTCTGACTTCTTAATAAATTTTTGGTAAACATTTTAATTCTTTCTCATACCATTTCATGCTGCAATTATCATATTCACACATATCTGTTTCAGTCAGAAGTGTTCCTTTTGTGTGTGTTTTTTTTATGAATATTATGCTAATAAAATTTTGACTCTTTGTATAAAGGGTGGTCAAAACGATTCTGTTCGAGGCAGTACGGTCGAATAAGCTGTCTCTGAGTTGAGTATTGTCTCTGGTCGTAAAGTAATTGTTTTACTTTACTTAAAGTGTTAGTTGATTAAGGAACAATTTTAAGATGATTGGTTGGCAGAAGTATGTTTCCCACTACATAAATGAAGTTTTATACGATCAATTTTGTACCGTCATCAGTCTGGATCGATTGCTCTTAATTGATTTAGCGTCTTTATTTTGAGACCGATGATAGAAAAAGAACATAAAAATATTAGGAACTGAGATATTATATAAAATTTTGCCTTTAAATGATTCAGATTTTGATTTTCCTGTTCACACGAGGACGTGCAGATGACACTTTTACCAAGGCTATCTCAACGTTTTACCATAGTTGCACGTTGTTTTCACACACTTTCTCATCTCTTTCACAGAACTGCGATGGCAGGTAGCATTGCACTGCTTTATGAATTTCTGCAATTAAGATCTAAGAATAGCCTCTTGCTGGTCTGTTTTGATTCTCATTGTAACAACCAGTGATACCATTATTTCTCCCCACTTGTTCCACACTCCATTCTGATTTCAACAAATAGCTTACAAATCGAACGACTTGATCGCACTCATATTTTCTGAGCTAGTTACGGATTCCGTGACCTCAGTGCCTTTGAACAAAAATCTTTTGATCACCCCCAGATGCTATGTTATTTTAATAAAAATATCTTTTGCTACAGAAATTTTCCGTAACACATAAATCTTTATAAAACAGTGGAAAACGGAAAATTTAAGAATAGTTTTAATTTCATTTGTATAGACATCATAGTGTTAGAATACTGTATCAGTATCATAAATGCATGTACATTTTATTTGTTTAGACCCACCTGCTGTATTCGTTACGCCAGACGGTACTGTGACTGTGCAAGAGTCTTCAACAGTAAATATTACATGCGTGTTCGACGCAAATCCTCCGGATGTCACTGAAATCGTCTGGTACAAGGACAACAGCCGCTTACAGCGGGACACAACTCAACGCCTAGAGACGAGGCATCCTTTATCGGCTGTATTAGCACTTTTCAACTTGTCCAGACATGATTCTGGAACCTACACATGCCACGTGAGGAACGCCTTCGGCAGAGGAAATTCTACAACAGCTTCTGTGTTGAATGTATTATGTAAGTTTATATTTAATTGCTGTCAATTAACTCGGTTCAGAGAGTGATTGAGATCAATATTTTTTTTTCTAAGCATACCTTGGTACATTTGCGAACATATTGCATACTAATTAAGCGAATGAATGCTTGAAGCCAGCAGCAGAAGCGTACATTTTAAAATTAAGCTGCACATTTCTGTCAAGAGTCGAGGTTGGGTTGCCATGGGAAAGCAGGCGTGTTTCTAGGTTGTGTCTCTAAGTGAATTCCTCCTAAAGGCTTAGTTCCATCCCACCATGCCGTAAAATGAACTGAGCGTAATTATACATGAGGGTACAGAAATTTCCTTTCAGCTAGTTAATAATGTTCGAGTATTAGCAAATCTGTTGTTTTAAATGTAGATATATGATTGGGCATTTCATTTGCTTTAAATGTTGCCACGCAGTTTTACTTAAATCTGTGCAATTTAATGAAGAATTTTAGATTGTTGAATATCTGATTAATTTTTTCCTTAATTTGTGTTTTTTGTAATTTATGATTCAAATAAAAAATCATATCAATATTTTAAAATTTACAGATATATAAAATTACAGGTAAATTTACAGTATTTGTAAACGTACAATACGTTTGACTTATCGAGAAAGCATGATTGTTAAAAGTTTTTTATTTTTATAAATATTAGTACATAAAGGAGTTGCTATAAAAAAACTAAAACAATTTCTGGGGTCACAATCGTTTAAGTAATGCAATTTAGAAATACGTGCAAACAATATCTAGTTTCGATACGTTTCAACCAAAGGTTATATATATAAAAATAGTTCTTGACTAAAATTTTTCTTGTGAGCAATATTACGACCTTCTTCTCGCTTTGTCCCTTTTCGACATTTTTAGAAGCATGCCAGATCAGAGGACTGCTCTGCACCTTCAAATGATAAAAATTCCTTTATTTTCTTTAAAAAATTTATTTTGCATTCCTAATAATTTCTTAAACTAAAAATATTGTTGACATATTATTCTAAAAATACTTATTCATTATAATAACAACATTTAAATTTCACATATCTCAGTTCACGTTGACCTAACAACTCGCAACAACAATAACTAAGCAACTGAGAGCACTTGGTTTTCTCCGGCTTTAGGCAGTTCTCACCCGGCCGCCGAGATGTTTCTACTTCTTGAAATTATTGGAATGCAATATGAGGGTCGAATTACGGTTCCGACTATTAGAGTCATCGATTACATTTATTCAATTACAATACTTGTTACGGTGGTACAGAGACCGGACTAAAATGTCGCCAAATGGTCGCCAAGATTGATAACTCCTCGCGTTTCGTCGCCAAATTTGGCGACAAAACATGAAAAGGGTTGGCATGTTGAAACCGTTAGCAAGACAAAACATGCCAACGGTTTGGCGCCAAAATAACCGTTGGCGCTATCTCGCCAAATTACCGCGATGCCAGTTTGCTTAATATTAAATGCACTTGCCCTAATTCTTACTTTTCCGGCATAGCTTCTCTTTAGATTTTTCATGTTACAAAGGAAATACAGCAATTTTACTTACAATTCCACTAAAATTACATGACCAAGTACAAAAGTCTTATGGTGGTGATCGAGATGCACATTTTAAAGAAAGCCACGTATTTAATCCGTACAAGAAGCCTCCAAGCTCGTTATCAAAATATTTTCGGTTTGCTTCTCGTAGAGAGAAATGTGAAATACACTGCTAGCTCTTGCCGGAGACATCATCAGAGCTAGAGTGGGTGTCTGTAACCTTAAGACTGTCAAGGACTGGCATAAGACAATAGAGGCTAACAATGCTTAGATATATGCCCACTGGTTAGACCTATTAATAAAAATAGTATTTCAGTCTTTAAAGTTATTGCAGCAGATATGATTTTTTAAATTTCTTGCAGCATGTCTTCCCTTTCATGTTAATCGAATAGGCTCTCAAAAGTTTTATATTGTTCTTGTTTCTAAAATGTAAGTAATAGAAAATATTCTCTCACTTATTCTTGATCATCTCTGGAATATTCTTTCAGTTTTCACTTCTCCGTTTGCGGCATAACTGCCTGAAATTTTCTTTAAGCCTTGTACGTTTCTGAGTTATATTAGTTTTAATTGCATGTTTACATTTAAGAATTTTCCTTACACAGTTTATATTTACCTCCTCCTCCCTTATCTCCTCTTACATTATTTGCGTCGTGCTAAATATTTTGCAGATGATATTAAATGTATTTTGAGACAAAAATTAAACTAAACATAATTCACAAAGTAATGTTTTGAAAGGAGGGAATAAACAAAGAAATTGTGCTACAGCGGAAAAAAATTAATCTTCTAAATGATATAAAGCAACATAATTAGAAACTTAAAATAACATAAACTTCGTTAAGTCATTTAATGTAAGTAAATCACAAAATATATTTGTAGAATGTGACAATACCCAAGGGTGCTTGGCGTATTTAAAAATTTCGACGGCAAATTCATATAATATCTTGGTGTTTAGAGTTTGATTATTTTCATTAACAAAAATTTAAATATTCAGAATATATTTTCTTTCATTACCTACATTTGTTGCTTATATTAAACTTTTCATAACATTTAACTGCGTCAATGTTTACACATAAGTATAGCAGGAAAGGGTAGATTTAAATTAAAACCCCAAAATATCAGCATTAAATCATTTAGACGTTATTTAAACATTTACGTTAAATTTTTCAAAACAACATTTTTAAAATTATGTAAAATCCTTTGTTGGAAAAATATTTCTGCAATTTTTTCGTATAATATAGTAATAAATCTAAAAAGTGGTAGCTTTGAAACATATCAATTTTTAGAATGCTTATGAAGTTGTGAAATACATAAATTTATTTGAAAAAAGACATAAATATTTAATTGCATTACTTACAACGTAGCAAACGTTCAACGATATTAAATAAAATATAATTTCGAAATGTAAATAATAAAAAATGTTGCACCATAGTATAATATGAACTGAGTTGAAACGTCAAAGAAGAATGATTCTTCTGTGCTTTCATGGGTTTAAATGAAACATTTTAAATAACAAATAAAAAATATTTTACACATATGCAGTTGTTTCAGCTTAAAAAATGTTTTTCTTCAAAACATAATTTGTTTCCTAATAAACAAATAAACGTAGACCGATATAAGAACATATTACCATTTTCAGAATAAGATGCTTTGCTATAAATGAAGCATTTTTATAAATACGAATGCGCATATTTATAAAGAATTTTTAAAACGACTGAAAACTGAAGAAAATTCCATCTTTAATCGTGTTTCTTATAAATTATAATAAGTTCTAAAGGAATAATTATTATATGTGCGTATTACTTTATAATTTAAGAGCAAGATAGGTAATAAAACAAAGTAAATTAAAAATGTTGAATAAGTGTAAAATAAATTCAAATTTTACAGATAACATTTCAAAAAGAAATATCTGTGATTCTTTAGAAATCCCATATATTAATTTACTTTTATTCAGATATTTATTCAGAATATATTATCTGTATTATATCAGTGCATACATGAGAGTAATAATACGGTAAACAGTTTCAGAAATATATCAATGACTAAGAGGTAATCATAAGAATCCACATAATTACATTAATTTGATTTAATTATTTAAAATCAGAGATATAGGTGTGAAACAATAAATGCATAAATAACTACAGAGAAATAATCTTAATTTTGGCTAACTGATTTTTTAACTTTACTTTACTTTGCTCAAACGAATTATGGTCTAACGTCAATAACACTTTGCACAGCTACATGGAAAACTGATGAATCTTAGCTATAAAGCTTTCAGCCTTTATCGTTCTGCCACGAATTTAAAGGGAATCGGAACCCCCTATACCGACCATGTTAAATTGGCCATTTTCGATGTACCTTTTCTCAAAACCTGCTACAAATACACGTTTGAAATTTCTTGTGTAATTAAAATACACTTTGTAGAGTCATTAGGTTTATTTGGAAGCAGGACACATGAAAAATGAGCAATGCCCTCGTCATAACTCGAAACACGGACATCTCGATTACCCGTCGAGTATGCTGACCACTACACCACAAAGGCATGCGAAGAAGGCGGCAGGAATACCTTATAACCTTTCTGATTATACTGTAATAAGGTTTTGAAAAATTTTGAGATTTAGAGAAATTTATAGAATATTGTATTAGGCATAGTAAAATTTAGCACTTTTATAGCACTAATATAGCATTTTTTTTTCATAAAAGAAATTGCACAATTTTTTTGCAGTTTATTACAAACGGCTCATTTTAGTAAACATAAGGAAGCATAATAAACAAGCCATAAAATGTTTACGTATTTGTAAGCAGTAGTTTCTGAGAGAAGGTACATTGAGTGTAAAAAATCACATCTGGAGTATAACGCGTTTTTATCTAAAATACTCCTTTGTCAAAACTTCGATACTAAATTAAAACTACATGTTTTGCAGTTCTAATTTTCATAGAGATTAAAGTATGGTATTTTTAGAAAGATAAATGTATAGAGAATTCGAAAACGCAGAAATCCCAAATCATCATTTTTTGAAGATTTTTGGCTTCCAACACCCCTTAAATTTTGAACATTTAAATTTTTGAACGTTGTTTACTAAGTAATTAACAGATTTTTGAACATTAAAAACTTTATGAACATTTTTTAAATTGTTTTTCAGCATTAATTAAACATTTTTTTAACATTATTAAACTTTTGAACAATTAATTTTTGAACATTATTTTTAACACTTTTTTGAATTATTTAAAAAGTTTTTTTTAATATTATTATATTTATTTAAAATTTTATTTAAAAAGTTGAAAAATTTTTCAGTATCATTTAAAAATTTCTGAACATTATTTAACAGGTAGTTACATGACAATGAAATGTATTTTAAACATTATTAATAAAACTGCTGTATAGCTTTAAAATATTCACCTGCTCTTTATACTACTACTGGTTTTCACAACATTCGTCAGAGACATATTATTCCAGTTACAAAAGTATTTGTAATGACTTAAACGTTTCCTTTAACGTATATTAAAATTTAAAAAACAAGATGTTATATTTGACACCTGTGCGAAAACAATTCCCCGTCATATTCAATTTCAAAGTTCGAGATTGTGTTCAGGGGTCCTACACAAATTCAAGAGCAAAGCATTTAAGTTGGGTACGAAACAAAATATGAAGTATATAGAAAATGTTTTCTGATGTTAATAGATTAAGTGACGAGCATTTCTATGCAATTTGTATAAAGCCTTTTCTTCAGTACAATTTTTTTCCTGAAAAGAAATTTTTTCAGAAATTTTCACAGAATAAAAGTTCTTGGAAACTGTAGCAGGCTTCAGAATTGGCACAAGAACAACTTGTAAGAATTTTTATAACAACTAACCACGAACAATATTTCTAGTTTGATGATTTTTGATGCTTACTAGGTTATGATTATTAAATAATAAAGCTGCATGATGATATAAATAGCATAATATGTTTTATTTGAAAGCTGATAAATTTCTTCAGGGACAATTTTTCTGGATTACGGTATATAACAAAATCGTTAATTAAACTATGCTACAGTAATCACAAAAGAGTACCATTGAATGATATCAACAAGAAAAAGGTAAGCCACTCACTGATTTAATTTATTTTTCGAAGCGACCGCTCTAGGTAATCCAAAGAAGATGCCAAAAATCCCAAATTTTGGAATTAAATATTTAGGTCAGATTTTGTAGTACGGCATTCAAATCTTTTGTGTTTTATTTTTTATACTGAATACAAATGTTTACCAAATTTAAGTACTGGAACGGGAGAAAGGGGAGGTACAGGTTTACGACTAACAATTAAGAAATAAAAGCGCTTAAGAGGTATAAAAGCCATCGGGTGCTTTGCCATAATTAAATAAACCAAATTACAAACAACCTTAATTTTCCTGTTGGAAATAAAAGTGCATTTGATCTTTTATGTTAGCGAAAGCACAGTTAAAAATTTATTTGCTGATACTTGTACAATACAATTACAGTTCAAAACTAGCGAAAGATATCTGTCACTTTTTTTTACAAAGTACTTAACTTAAGAGTAAACAATCAAATTCATAAACGTGCAGACAGGTAACAGCTCGGAATGTGCAACCGAGGTCAAAAACAGGTAGGATAAGCAATTAATATGGCATTTCAAATACACAGTCCAGTCACATTAATGTGACCATCTGTCAAAAGCAAGAATAACCACCTTTCGCACAGCGGACTGCTGCGAGACGTGCAGGAAGAGAGTCACATAGGTCCCTGAAGGTGTTCTCTGGGATGTTGAGCCATGCCGACTCTAATGCCGTGGCCAGCTGCGATAGATTACGCGGTTGAGGATTCATGGCGCGAACAACTCGATCGAGATGGTCCCACAGATGCTCGATTGGGTTTAAGTCAGGTGAGTTTGCTGGCCAGGGGAGGACGGTAAACTCATCCTGGTGCTCTTCGAACCACGCACGTACACTGGCAGCTGTATGGCACCTCGCATTGTCCTGCTGGAAGATGCCATCATCCTGAGGAAAAACAATGAGCATGTAGGGGTGAACATGGTCCGCAAGGACAGATGCGTACTTGTATTGATCCATTGTGCCTTCCACAATGATCAGTGAACCTAGAGAATGCCAGGAAAACATTCCCCAGACCATAATGCTCCCGCCTCCAGCTTGGACCGTTCCGGCAATGGTTGCAGGGTGGTTCCTTTCAGAGGTTTCACGCCTTATACGCCAACGTCCATCTGTCCGATGGAGCATAAAACGCGATTCATCCGAAAACGCAACCTGTCGCCACTCAGTGGACGTCCAGCTGCTGTACTGGCGTGCAAATTCTAGCCTTCGCCGTCGATGAACAGCAGTCAGCATAGGTGCACGAACCAGGCGTCTGCTTCGGAGGCCCAGACGCAGCAATGTTCGCTGAATAGTACTTTGGGAGACACTTTTGGTAGCCCCTTGGTTCATTTTGGTGGTCAGTTGCTCAACGGTAGCCCGTCTATCTGCCCGAACGCATCTCCGCAACCGTCGTTCGCCTCTGTCATCTATGGCCCGTGGTGCACCACATTTGCCACGTCGCTGATTTTGGACAGTCCCATTTTGCCATGCACGGTACACTTTTACCACGGCGGCACGCGAACAGTTCACAAACTCAGCCGTTTCGGAAATGCTTCCACCCTTGGCCCGAAAGCCAAAGATCATGCCCTTTTGGAAGTCGGATAAATCGCTTCGTTTCTGCATTACGCCAACGATTGAAATGTTTTCCGAAGCCTCACACACCCTTTATATACGCTCAACTGCACTGTGCTGCCACCTGCTTTCTGTGATTGGTTTTTAACTCTGACATGGAAAGTACGTGGTGGTCACATTAATGTGACTGGACTGTGTACATCACTAGTAGTTCGTTATGGTGAACTGCTAGTTCGATCTGCTTCCAACAGTGGTGAAACGGTGAACGTTTTCGTGGTTTTCCGTATGTGTAAGGTGTATATAGGCCGGTTTTCCTTAGAAAATCTTTCATGAAGGTATCCCTCCGCTTAGGCAAATTCCCTCGAGTGCTTGACCGTAATTAACTAAACTAATCCAATCCATGTTCACTAAATATTGGTTACCCTCGACAGTTAACACAACCTAATTTGCATTTTGGTGAATGCTAACGGGAAAAAATAACTGCCTATGACAACCTAGTTAGTCTCTAAAAGAGAAAGTAAATTGTGCCAGATTACATGGAATCAGATCAAATTTGATACAAATTTGATTTGATATGAAGAAATTTTTTTTTCTTTCTTGTCTGGTTATGATTAGGAAGATACCAAAGTAACGCAGAAGAGGGGATCTAGTCCATGGAAATGTCGCAAGAAACGCTTTGATCGTCAGACACCAACAATATATGTCGAAATGTTATTTTGTTGCCCTCATTTCTCCTAACTCGATATTTTCTTCAAAATCATTTCATTGTTGTTTTGATTTTTCAATGACGCTTATTTTCATCATGTTTCCTTCCTGGAAACATATATTTTTTTCATCACAAAGCAATGTAATAATATGTGCGAGTAGGTTATCTCTCACAAATAATCTAAACGCTGCTTTTATAGCTTTTAACAACTTTAGAAAAGATGTGAAAAATCCGCAAAACCTTTAGACAATTAACGAATTATTGCATGCCTTAAACTACTAAGGTTTTGATTACTTTTAAATCATCTTTATTCACAAGTAAAAGCAAGACATTTAAATACTTCATTTGTTTGATTAAGTACATGTCTAAAACTCAAATTTTTAGAGGAACCTTTTTTCAACTCAAATTTGATAATTATATAATATTGTTGCGTGCGTACGGGTTTATAATATATTGACTCCACGCAGAATTAATAATAGCTTGAAAAAATTTACTTTACCACAAGAAACACTTCACTATTCTGGAACTTTTCACAACGATATTCGCACAAATCTTCGTGGTATCACTGAGTACAATCAATAATTATACTTAAAACTACTTTCCTTTCCTTTCTTTTCTTTTCGCCATCAACGGAACAGCTGGCCCACTGGGTGAAGAACGTTAAACACAACGTAATGCAAAGCGTATCTAAAGAGCGAAACTAACATGGAGGTACATACTTCAATACTCCGAACTCACGCTGAACTAAACTACTCAGAAATTGATGCTCTTACCTGTCTTAATACTTTTCTCCTGGCCGCCAAAAAATCTCTCGCATTTCCCACCGCCCGAAATAAATACAGGGCATGTGAGGACCGGATGCGGTTACAGATACAGAGGCTGTTCACACACTTTTAGTCGATTTTCATTGTATTTACAGGAATATTTTACCTAAAATTTTTATGTTTTAAATGTTTGATTTGATAACCCTTATTCACTCTATTTCTACACTGTATTTCCCAAGACAATAACGTTTTTTTAGTAACGGAGGGAGTATTTTATCCCATTG
Organism: Stegodyphus mimosarum; assembly: GCA_000611955.2. Taxonomy (NCBI): domain Eukaryota; kingdom Metazoa; phylum Arthropoda; class Arachnida; order Araneae; family Eresidae; genus Stegodyphus; species Stegodyphus mimosarum. The sequence continues at coordinate 638,164 of KK120883.1, forward strand.
CTCTTGAACATATTTCGAACATCCAAGGAGGGTTGTAAAAAATGGTCTAAAGAGGTCCAAGAGAATGTCCAAGGAGGTTTGTAGGTTGTTGTTCAAGGAGGACGTCTGAACAATCCGATTTTTAAAAGTCCAAAGACGCAAAAATCCGTGGATGATACATCAGAAGATTTAGTAGGCATATGAGTGAAGGGTATGGCCTTGATACACGTTTCTTGTTATTTTTTTTCCAGGAAATTCATAGTGGATTTTGATGTGCGTCTTTTTGCTTTGTCTGGATGCAGTTCTACTGATTGATGGCAATGTGGGTAAAGAGAAGGTATTTCATATTTGACAATAAAAATTGGTCCTGATAGTATGTGGAGTTGACCTTAACCGTTTTTTGCACTCTTTTTAATTTTTATTCGTCGTTGTTTCAAAAACTGACAACAGTCATAAATCCCTTTGAAAAACTTTTTTGATCCTTTGAATCATGTTGTAAGATTTTTTCTTCTCTTTGATGATAATAAATGGATCTCTTTTTATTGTGGTCATGTAAATATACCCAAAGTTCATCTATTGTGACAACATTTTTTTTTATTTTTGTCGGAATAATTGTTTCTCATAAAGAAACTTGTTCTACTCTCTCTCTCTCTCTCGCGTTCTGCTTTCGGAGATATGTCTTAAAAACCTTTGCAACATTCGAAACATTCCTTTTTTTCCTTATATATGTGTTTTGAACAATTTTTTTCCTTAAGCTAAATTTTGATGTTTTCTGCCTTTCTTTTTGACAGTTTTTGACAGTTCCATCGCTTGTTTAGATACGGAAAATGCATGGCTTTCACAGCCTTTCAGTATTTAAATACGAATAATTTCCTTCGGAAAGAGCACAAACATAGTCTTCCGTCCATAAGCAAATTCGTCTACAAAATATATGAACAGCTTTAATGCATTACAGTATCAGTTACAGTTATTCAATTACAATATCTATTATAGTTATACAGAAATCGGAACAAAATGTCACCAAATGGCCGAAAGTTTGGCTACTTTTGAAGACTTCTCGCCAAATTTGGCGAAAAAAATAATTGTCAAAATCATTTCCAGCTTGGTGATATATCGCCAATTTAACAAGATAGACATTTAAGTATTATTTAATATTTTTCAATATTAAATGACTTTCCCCTGTATTCTTATGTTTCCGGCAAATCTTTGCTTCTTTAGATTTTCATGTTTTATTATACAAAAAAAAAGTAAGCTAAAGCTTCACATATACTTTCACTAAAATTATTTACATATATATAAAATTCGCAACAATATTTATTGGTAAAACGCAACAACATACAAACTCAAGTTTTGATTGTTGAAAGACAAGTTGAAAATCGCACAAATGTGAAAAACAGAATAATGGAGCCTTGGCAAATCAGAACTAGTTTCCGAATTGCAAAAGCTGCCATCTTTCTTAACATCGTTTCGACATGAAAAATGAATTACACAGTTTTCCGTATTTGTTTGGCGTAAATTTGCTTGAGTGTAAAGAAAGCATTATTTGTTGGTAATTTATAATAAACTGGATTCGAAGCGCATGCATAATTCATAACTAATCAAGAAAAGTGCTTATATATTGATGCTCTAAAGTTAAAGAAGAATACGTACGAACAACAAAATTAAAGTAGCCAGCATGATGCAGAAACTAAAATTACTTGAAAGTAACTATTTGCTTGCACGTAATATTTCTTTAATAATTTTAAGTGATGCTGCAACAACTTCTGAAAACTTTTAGCGAAAGTCATTAAAGTTAGTTTTCTGTCTGCCGCGACCTATTATCTTTGTTACGATATTATTATTAAGAAATTTCCGCTTCTTTGCCCCAGGAAATGTTTCATTTTTCTTCACAGATGAGGAGAAAAAATATGCAAATTACATAACACCGGAAAAGTACTTGACCTGGAATGAAAATATTTTATAATATCCTGAATACAAATATTTTCACAAATATCTTTTTTATCTTTATAAATAACACATCAGTTGAATAGTTGCAAAGTAATATTTGTGTTCTACTTTTATTTCAAAATTATTTTCATGATTATGGCGTATTAATTAAAAATATTTAACCATTAATGAGAACGGGCAAATGCAATTACGAATTCAATATATATCTATATTTTATCTTCATATTTGTCTGTATACGCTTTCTAAATCTATAAAAGGATTAATTTTGCTGGCAGCAAGAAAAGTTGGACATTAAGATATGTTACGCGTTTAGTTTAAATATAAGTATTTACTTTTATTTACTAAATGTATCACTTACTGCAGAATGGAGATATTCATGTATATAATAAATACATGTGTCCGTGCGTGCGGTGATAAATATTGGATCAACTGAATTAAAAATAACCAACAGATTCAACATCATACACAGAAATTTAAAATGCATAAGAAAATGATACCATCATTAAAATCATTATGTTGCTTAATATGATATAATTATTAAATTTTGGGGAACGCTGATGGGATTTCCTTCTTAAAATTTATTCCATTAAATTTCAAGAACAGTTTATTTCAGATCTAGGTTGAAGATCCACCAGCGGTTGAGCGGTAAAATCACTTTACGCTGGTTGTTCCGACCTGAGTTCGATTCCAAGCAAACGGGTTGGCTGCATTGGCGTTTTCTTGGTTTTCCTCATGTATAACGTCTATACGAGCCAATATCATTTGAAAGTCCTTCACGAAGACACCCCTCTTAGGCAGATAGCCGTAGTATGCTTTGCCATAATCAACGAAACCAAACCAGATCTATGTTGAGCTGTCGCAAGTTGTTCATTATTATGTATCTTAAGAAAAAAAATTTCTAAATGCAACATATGTCGCCCAGACTTATTCCATATACTATTATTGTGTTAACTTCGTTCGTAGACTAAAGTTGCACATGGAGTGAAACGTAAGCTAGTAAGTCAAAAAATAATTTTAAAAGCCAAACTGAAAAATCTCTGGATTAAAATGTCTGATTAGATCCCATTGTGCTGAAATACGATTTTCTCGTAAACTAGTTGAACCAGGAATTCAATCTTTAAGACTCTGTTTTATAGTTTCCATGTGAAGTTAAAAAAAGAAAGTGTACTTTTGATGTACAAGTAGATAAATGTTGATCTTAGTATTTCATCTTGTCTTTATCTTCATTTTACTTGCGGAAAGGTATTTACATTTTAAAAGAGCCGCCTAGACGGTATAGTGGTTAGGGAAGCCGACTGCGATACCGAAAGGCCCGGGTTTGAGCCCCGGGATGTAAACTGTCTGTCCTATCACAGGGGATAACGGTGGGCGTCTATAAGGTGCCTCCACAATAAATTTATCGCCACTCCTGGCCTTACTAGTGGCGAAAGCCTTAAAGATGTCTTAATATTACTTACATGGGGATTTATACTATTCAAAAGGAACTAGCAGAATTCGCAGTTAATTATATTTTAGAGACTTAAGCAGGTACATGACCACCTTTATTTTTTCATAACGTGTTTTCAGAAGTAAAATTTTAAGACATGGTTAAAAGTTTTTAAAATATTAGAGTAAAGTTTGTAGCGTTCCTCCCTTTTATTCTGTCAAATTAAGTGACAAGGAACCTAGTGAACTGCTAAGCGAATAATCGCTTAAGTGCAAGAACAGAAAAGTAAACTCAAGAAAGGTTAATTACCCGTTATTTGCTCAAAATAAGATTAAATCGGCCCCTTTCTTTGGGCGTACAACAAAGCCTCCACTTGGGCCTAAAATGTAAGAAATAAGAACTAACTAATGACTGACTAAAGAGATTTAGCCGAAGCTAACACAATTCTAAACTACTTGACCTTTAATATTAAACAAGCCAGTGAACTACCAAGGCACATAATATGGCCGAGCGTAGTACCAGCTTAGAGAGAATTAGTTCAAAAGCAAACGCGCGCTATTCAGGAATGCAACTCTGTCTCTCGATGTCAGTTGAACTTGACTTAATAATACTGTTCTCCTTCTCATTTGCATTTAACGTGATTCTAAAAACTTATTCTGGTACGGAGCTGTAAATTGAAGCTACTTACGATAGGAAAGATACGTTAACTTAAAATGACTGTTGTAAAATTAAAATATACCTCACAAGCTAAGCTCTAATGTTCTGCTTTCAAGTATTCCAATAATTCATAAGTGTACATCTTTCACTGAATAATGACGTAAAACTATGCATTTTTCAAAAATCTTCGATTCCTCTAGTATTAAATCCAATGTACTGCACTGTGTGACAAAAAATAAGTAACATTTCGGCATCCATTATATATCGCTTTTAAGCTATGATGCATACACGAATCTTCAGCTGTAGCATCCATTAAATGTTTTGAACATAACATAAAAAATGGTACGTATATGAATAAGCAAGCTGACAGGGAGAAAATTTTCCGTGTTTATTTATTACATGAAATGTTTTTGTATCTGCTTCATAGTAAAATTTTAAACTATTTTAACTTATATGTAAATTAACACTACTGTGAACATCTTTGCACATAACGATAACATGTAAGACATAATGATAATAAAATACCAGAGTAGCTGTTTTAAAGTAATAAATATATTTAATGTTATAAGAGAGCTTGGATTATTTCTGCTTTCATTCAGTTCACGGTAAGGGAAAACGAACGTTAACTGCCAGCAAAAAAAATCTCAGAATACGCACGAACTTTCTTTTCCTATTAATTGCGCTCCTTAGTATTTTTATTTACACAGAGAGTGGGAAACTCTTACGAAAGTAGAAAATAAATAAAACAGAAAATCTTACTAAGTAACGCAAGATTAATCGAGCTCGGGTCTTAGGCACTGTACTTGTAATCATTCAACTAGTAAATAATGAACAACGAGAATATTTTTTTTTCCTTTCTTGAGCTTAACCCTATCTTAAGATAATGTTTTTCTGGCAGAGCTTCGCAATCGATCATGGAGTTTTTATTTGTATTTGATTTACAGACTGCAAACATGAACATTTAATTCATCTTGCACTTATCACAACATAGAGTTGGATATCATTAATTTTTGCTATCGTAAATAATCATTGCAGGATTTTCGAAAGTATTGCCAAAAAAGAAACTCGTAAAATTTGGCTTGTCTAGAGCAACAACAGTAAATTTCAAAACCTTGCAAAAGCCCAAATTTATGCCTTTTGTTAACCTGCATGCAATAATTGCGGAATTATCAACAATTTAAAAGTTCTTTAAGTGCGGCTAAGCCTAAGTTTTGGTTAAGATAGTAGCCATATTTGTGTACATTTGAGACCTAGAGAAACTAAGCTTCTAGAGCTTCATCTAGAGAACTAAGCAACAACAAAATAACGTCTTCTTTTGTTATTGCAAATTAAATTATGCTTCATTCATTCTGATATTATCATTTAAGTTATTAGCTTGTTTTTGAGTAGACACTGTAATTTTAACTGTAGAAATTGTTTTAACCGTACTTGGGGGTTTATGTTTTTCTATGTCTTTCAATTTTTAATGAAAATATTTTGAAATTTTATGTGTTTTTGCCTTGACGCGAAGTGAGGAGTGGAGCTGAATCGTCTGTGAAAAACTTTCTTTTTTATTTGTTTCATTTCTTTTACACATCGTTTTAGATTTATTATAGTATTTGAATAGAACTGTGGTAATTCTTCAGATGGTATAATTGTTGTGCACTCTGAGTTATAAAATGAATTTGATGTAACTCTGTTAAGTGAACCTAGCGCCGAAGTGTCGTTATGGTAAATAAATATAGTGAACGTTAAAGATAAATTAATATTCCGTACAAGGAAGTCATGTGGTGTACACATCAGATTTTTTTTCCCGAGGTGTACATTGTTCACCAAAATAATGATACAAAACTGTATACTTTCAAAATTCATTGTTTCCTGTAGTATTGGATCCACCATGCTGCAATGTGTGACAAATAATAATAATAATATATTAGATTAGCTATTTTAAACTATGAAGCTATGAATCTTCAACTATATCGTCCAAAAATAGTTTCATGTACATGGCCTCGTAGCAGATCGAATGAACATTGAACGAATGATAGCTTGATAAAATTTATTTTGTCAAAAGAACTACTTTAGAGTTCTGAAACTTTCTACAAAAATACTCGTACAGCGTTTCTCAGTATGACAGATTCCTGACATGTGGCACCCAGGAAAGTCTGTTGTCGAGTATTAGCCCAAGATGTCTCAATTCGGGGACACGTTTTCCCGGTATCCCATGGACTTTAACACTTAGGTTACCTCTAAGCTTCTCGCTGCGTCCTATGAGTAAAGCTTTAGTTTTCTGTCCCGAAATCTGTAGCTTATATGCTCTGGCTCATTGGGAGAATATAAGACTCGAATTAGCATCCTGAGCAACAACGTCAGACGCATGACTTCACATAAATGGGGCATCTCATCTAAGCTACTAAAAATCTGGCATAGAACCATTAGAGAAAGAGTGATCAGTTACAGGGCGGCAATCTGGGGTGGTGAACTTACCTCTCACATGAGAAGATCCCTGCTGTCTGTTCAGAGAGAGCAGCTACTTCAAATATGCACCACGTCAAAACTTGCCCTTCAACAACTGGCAGGAATTCCTCCGCTATATTTGATAGTTGAAAGGGAGGCAGCTGTCGTAAGAGTTACCAGACTGAATCAAACTTCAACACTCCGGAGTGATAGTTATCACCACTCGGATTACAAGGAGGAAAATATCTGCAATAATTTTTATCCAGGCTTTTAATCTCCCCAACGGTATCAGTATAAATGACCAACCAATTCAAAGCAATAATAATAACCTTTTTACAGATGGGCTCCAAAACGGAGAACGGAACGGGAAGTGCCTTCTGTAGACTGGAAAATGGTACTGCAACATTTGAGTGGAAGAGGAAACTAGGCTTGAACAACTTGCTATACCAAGCAGAGCTTCTAGCTATCAGTGCTGCAATAAGATATGGGAACACATGCCAACAGCAGAAATTCTCCGTACTTAGCGATTTGGAATCAAGTCTGGAGATTATCCCAGGTCATAACAGCCGGAGTCCCTTGGTATACCGACTTCAAAAACAGCTTCTGGCAATATCTGTCACACAAAGATTCACTTTACAATGGGTTCCCGCTCATGCAGGAATTCAAGGCAATGAATTCCTGCATTGCCGCTGACCTACTGGCCAAGCAGGTAGCCAATTCCACGAATTTACTAGAACGACCAACAAAACTTCCCTGGTCTCACATTAAACAAAAAACTTTGACAATGTTGCTACAAATTGGCGAAACAGATGGACAGAGCCAGAGGTAGGACGAAGAACATATCTCTTGCTCCTAAAAGTTAACATGGATATAAAGACCCATCGTGCTAGCCTAACACAATTCTTGACAGGTCACGGACCATTCCCAGTTTACCTCAACAGATTCAAACTTCGGGAAACTCCTTTCTGCGAATGCGGAGAGGAAGGCGACACGGACCATTATTACTTTCATTGTGTACATACAAGAACCTGGCACTTAAAGAAACTAGCGGACTGTGCCAGGGCAATGTGAATGACTAGCACACACAAAAACAGAGAAGGCCTTGGTGAAATACAGAAAATCGCAAGACATTGCGTAAGCACAAACAACCGTGAATAGTATTATGTTTGAAATCTTCAGAAGTTAAAGCTGATAATCTGAGTAATGCTTGTGCCTGCAATTATGAAGCTATAGAAACTGATAATAGTATGTGATACTAAACATTGTTAACTTTGGAGTTTTCCTCGCTGTGGTGGTATATAGCTCCGTTTGGTTCATGTCCGCAGTCGGAAGCCATCATAGCGGTGCATTCACTCAGTATCACAGAGTACAATTAGTCGTTACACATCAAACAACTAAAAACATTAAATACAACGTTATAATGCTAGTATGCATTTTCTATCTAGTGAACTTCAGATATGAAAGTCCTATCATCTTGCTCTACATAACTTCTTTAAAATTCCAATAGTTTTAATTTTTATCGGAATTTATAAAAGTACTTTTATTAGAATAGCATCCGCATACCTCCGCCTTCTTTTCCCTCAACGATTTAATTAAAAGTTGATCCGAGAGGCGATGTATTTCGTTTTATAACGATAAGCTTCTAGTGCTTATAAGAGACTGCAATAAATTTGTAATAGATATTTAATCCATGCTTCTGCTTGGCTGAAATATCAGTTTAGTTATAAATGTAGGGACAGGAGGAAATTACGAAATAAAATTTTGAACAGGTGGTTAGACGTAAAATGTTTCTTAAACTTTTCGAAGCTAATCTCGCAAGAGGTAAGATGTTTCATGAAGATATGATGCATTCCAGTACTAAAATTATGTGTAAACTAGTTGTTCCCTTCATGACTCTTTTCTGCATGTCTCTTATTAGTGTTGATTATACTTTTAAATTTTTCGGCATTGATAAATATCTATTTACATTTCAGATCCTCAAGTGGTTCGGATCAAAATATCATCTGGCATTGTTTCAGAAGGCGGAGAGCATTCTGCGGTGACTCTCACTTGCGAAGCAATTGATGGAAATCCGCGTAATTTCACAACCGTCCGCTGGTACAGGAACAATGAATTGGTAAATGAAACATCCGAACCTGTTCTACACATTAAGCACGCCAACAGGCATCATGGTGGAAATTACTCGTGTGAAGGTCTTAATGCAGCTGGATGGAGTCACAGGCCAATGTCTGAAGAACTCATAGTTCACTGTATGTTTTTCAAAACTATGCTTTTCTGTGAAATATTAATTCTTAAATTTGTTTAATTTATCATCTTATGCAATCTAACAAGGTACCAAACGTGAAAGTTTGATAAAAAATCGAAATTAGTTGTTGTTGTACATTATTGTCACCAGTTATTATGTAGAGTCATTAGGTATTTTTTGAAGCAGGAGATGTGAAAAATGAGCAAAGCCCTAGCCCGGACTCGAACCACGGACCTTTCGAATACGCGCTGAGTGTGCTTAATCATTACACCACGAAGGCATGCTAAGAAGGCGGGAAAAATACCTTATATACTCCCCCTTTTAAAGGGCGACTGGGGATTAGGTGACCCAGTCGCCAAATCCTGGTAGTGAAGAATCATTATCCTCCACCTTTTTTAGTTCGGTCGCCACTGTAGAGTCAGTAGAATTTTTTTGAAGCAGGAAGACTTGAAAAATGAACAGTGCTCTCCACGGGACTCGAACCTCAGAACTTTCGAATACGCGCCGAGTGTGCTGATCATTACACTTTGAAGGCAGGCCAAGATGGCGGGAGAAATAGCTTAAAACCTTTCAAAAACAGGTAGCTAATGACAGCACGATACTCGATTTTTTTCAATTTTTGCAAAAACGGTCACGTCAACTCACAAAAGTAATTCTCAAACAAAATATTCGTGTTCAAAATAGCTTAAATTTTGATTGGTTGTTATTAAATGATGTCCAAACAAGTCCCCCCCACCGTCACTTCGATTGATTTGAGTTGCTACAAATATCGTAGTCGGAAACATTTCAGACAACCCTCGTATACATGTTGTACTAGTCCCATATACAAAGTTTCAGCGTTCTAAGGTCACTTGTTTGTGAGTTACGCGAGGTATATAAGTATGTACGTATAGACATTAAGAAAAAGTCTCTTCTGAATCCATTTTAAATCCATTGTACAATTCGTTTTGGAAAAAAGAGGCCTTTATTCTGTCTGTACGCACAGATGTCACGTAAATCGGTCTTTCCAATAGATTCGAGAGAGGTCAAAATGGTTATTTTCGTTGAAACATAGTATCCGAAATATTTCGCGATTACAATATTCCCTTTACTTCGTACGAGGAAGCAATTATAGGATCTAAGGCAATAAAAAGTTACTGTAATTCAGGATAAAGCTCTGCACTTTTCCTTTCGCTATTCCACTGACGTTTCTACGTGCACATGCGGAAATTTCTGATGGCACTGGCTTCTGAAAATGTTGTAATTAAACGTCAGTGAATTTACCGACAAATTTAATTACCGACAAACACTTATTACGTAAATTACTAGCCATAAGCTCTTTACTAAACATACAGCAAAATTCATCAGTATAAAAGACTAAAATTAAATTTTATTGAATATAACTTATTTACTTAATTGTGATTATTTGATTATTATTTATATTAAGATATTTCTCAGATTTTTGCATTCAGTCTCATGTGAAACCTTAATTAACGCATCAAAGCTTAACCTCTCTGTTAGAATAACATAGCGTTTAAACCTAAACTACGCATGCCAGTTATAGAACCATAATACTATTACACAGCAGTTTCATATTATAATCTACTGAGATGCCTAAATTATTATATGCTCCGAATTACTATGCCCCTGGTGATATATTGCATCATTGGGTATATTATGTTACTGTTAACTATATTCCGCATTCTACGATTCAGCTTGACACCTGGGCATGTTTTCAGTCAAAAGCATTTGATACAATAACTAATTATGTATCTCATTATGTAATACGTTTATGAATTTGGAGGCTTAATTAACTCGAAATAATTAGGTTATGATAAAATATCATTATTTGTTTATATTATTTTATCATTATTTGTTTATATTATTATTATATTATATTATCATTATTTGTTTATGTTATTATTGTATAATATTATCATTATTTGTTTATATTACGTATATTATAAAATACCATTATTTGTTTATATATTTCTATATTAATTTGCAAGATGTCTGCCTTTTAAAAGCGTCTTTAACTACCTTATTACTATGAAATAACTTTTATCACTTAACGCCTTATTATAAATAGCAGATAACGTATAAATTGCGTAGAATTTTAAATATGTGCCCATTTTATTACTTTTTTATCCCGTTAAACATATTATTGTTGCGAGCGCAAGGGTTAGTAATGGATTGAAGGCACAAGTCCGATAAATAGTTAATAAACTTTATTCTTACCAAAAGAAACATAACAGAACGCAGGAGTTCTTCACAGAGATATTCGTACAAGTACACAGTATCACGCAATATAATCAGTAGTTATTCTCCAAACTACTAAAAACGTTAGATGCAACGCAATGCTACTAAAAACGCAACGCCAAGAGAAAGCTAATCCGATCTCACCGCGAATTCGCTACAATCAACAATAACAGCTCACTAAACAACTGAACTGAGATGTCTCTCTTCGGTTTTCAAAGCTTTTAATCGGTCGCGAGAGAGCTCTAGTAATTTCTTTACTTATCGAGATTTCTGGAAAGCAAAATAATAGAATTACGGCTACAGCTAACACAGTCGTTAACTGCATTATTCAATCCAAATATAAATTACGAGATATCTATTTATTAAATGTTAAATACGCGTGCTACTCTAGTTTTTTTCTTTCTGGCGCAGCTTTCTCTGAAAATATGTCTTCTACTACATTGTACGGGAATATAAAACAACTTTAATTATAATTCTACTAAAAATAGCTAATTGCATACAAAATCCGTAACATTATTATAAGTGCATATGCTCTTCTTTTCAGCGTAGGCAGCCATATTAATTACGAGGTATATAACATATTTCACTACATAAGTTCTGGTATTATTTCATAACCTAGACGATCAGATGTATAACAGGATAATGTAAGGAAGTCTAAAATAAATATAATATTTTGGCCATATTATTTGCTGTGACTACTATAAAATTTAAACAACAAGGAATATTACGATATCTATTTTTATGCTTTTATTCTTAAGAATGTTTTACTGTGGATATATTTTTAAGCTAGAAATTATTTAAATATGTTTTTGTTTCGTTGATAGTTCTGAAACTATTTCTAACTGGCTGTTTTTTTTCTGGAAATAACTTAAATTTAATGCTGCTTGTAATTAACAAATTACAAGCGCTTTTAATTAACGAATGTTAATTTTAAGCTGATACGAAGGCGCAAGATTAGTTTTCAAGTAAAATTATGATTTCTTAATTTACCAAACAATAGTTTAGAAATGATTTCCTGCAGAATTTATATTTTTGAAAATTTGCTGCAACTTTTACCTAAGGCCAAATGTAAAGCTATTGTCTCCAAGTAATCAACAAGTAGTAATAAAATTAACAATTTTTTTAATTCAATAATTTCAAATATAAAATAAAATCCTGACTCTTATTTGTAAGACCATAATGTGAAAGAAATTGTGAAAGATAAGCTTCTCTAATAATTCGAGGAAAGTTAATAATAAGAAAATGACTTCAAATAAATAGAACAACGAAGTCATGAAATCAGTCATGGATCTTTTTTATTGCGAGCAAACCTTTGAAACATTAATATCTTGTTTAAATAGCGTGAGGTTAGCATTATCTTTCGCTCAAAACCCGCACAGCTAATTAATTTTATATAAATAATCTTTTGAGCATTCATTAACAAACAGAATTTCGTTATTATAAATTGTTCTTAAATTACATATGACAGAGTGCAATGAAATATGTAGTTTATAGTTGAAAATAATTTATATTGCATGATAATATTTCTTATATATTAGACACTCCCGGTCCTTCAACAATACTCCAACAACAGGATTTAGCCGTGAAAGGACGAGCAGTAACA
>KK120883.1:650720-695010 GCA_000611955.2 Stegodyphus mimosarum
CCGAGTTTTATCTAGGCCATCCTCAGTCGACAATGTTTGAATGGCATAAAGAAGACAGGATATTGAATGAGACCGGGCCTCTTCTACACCTGAAACCCGTTACGGTTACGACGCAAGGAAATTACTCCTGCGCTGCAGTGAACGACATAGGCCCCGGGCCAGCCTCCTACTTCAGCCTATCCGCCGTAGGTTTGTGTTCCCAACCATTCAATTTCTGTGTGTTTGTCCTGTCTCTCTGAATCGTTATCTCGTGTTATCACCGAGTAAGTAATCAGCCGTGCTAACATGTCCAGACACGCTCTGACTGCGGGGATTTGACACGCATAATACATACGTAACGCGTCCTGTAACCGTGACTCGAGAAGCCGCAATACGTAATGTACCTTGTCAGAAGGATCAATAGGGATCGGAAAAGGGAGTGAGATGGTCCGTTTAATTGAAACATGAGAGATGAGTTACACGTGCAAATCTTTGGGAATCCTAGCGTACTAATACTGTAATGCGCGCGTCTAGAAAGCATTGTAATAAGGGGTGGTTCGAAATTAATGAGCGCATCTCATGTTTGAAAAAAGAAAGGAATCAAATGAGCTGCGTACATGTTTATTGTTTTCTTGGAAAGACAATTTAAAACTGTTTTATACAACAAAATTTTAAACATTAAAATACCTTTTACATGAGGTCTATTTGTAGCACGGAATTCAAATGTGAAATGTGCTCAATAATTTTGGACCACCCTGTATAACAGATAAATGTAAATTATGAATTTTTGTGTTTTTAAAAAGTTGTGCAAGCCAACGGTAAAAGTAACATACATTGATAGAAATAATTTTTTTTGAAATATCAGTGATATAAAATATGTAAAATTTGAGGACTTTTCAACGACATTTTCAAATATTTAAATATTTTCAAAATGATAAGCTCTTCTACCTCCCCTTTTCTGTTCTTTACTCTATCACCAAAGACCTTTCATAAAGTTTTTTTTTTTTTTGCTTATGTGGGGAACCAAATCGCGATTCTTTCTATAATCGGCAGCTGCAGAACTTTTATAAACGCAAACGAATATAACATGTTTTAAAAAGATATGAGCCTAGAGATAGTATATTTGAATTTTAAAAATGACCATGATTTTGTGTGCTTTTTAAAGCATTCAGTAGTAACAGTTTCGGCTTATGAATAATATATTTTGAAATGTGTGAGTGTTCGAAAAATCTTTCAGCAGCAGAATTTGTTGGTATTTCTTTATGTTGTTGTTCTTGTGACTTGTCTCACTTGTCTAACAGTGACATCAGAACGAGCATATTCTAAGCGATTAGGGGAGATTCTTTCTCGCTGAAACTTTTATAATTTTAATTTATAATGCAACACACAGCCCTTTAACAATAGAATTACGGGAACGGTCATTTTGACAATATCTCGAATTTACTTAGGCTTAACTATTTTCATTTTTTATTTATAACTTCGATATTTTTTGACTTTTTCTAAAAACTTACGATTATTATATGATATTTTTTTGTTAATTTTTAATTAATAATTTTCGTCAATATTATTGTTTATACCTAAAATTACGACTATCGGTCATTTTGACCTTATCCAGAAAATTAGATATTTCTCAATATTTTTTAAACTTTTTTAGTTATTTCATGTTTTCTGATAGATAATCAAGTGTATTTTTGGTAAGGAAGATTGCATGTTTCAGAAGTGAATGGGAAGGGGAGAAGGAGGAATCAAAATACCTCTTTGGAATTTTTGCGCGCCAATTGTCTGCGTATTTCGATTGTCTTAGAAATTTATTTTTCGGGAGACACAAATTTACTTTACTTCATTTGGATAGTTTTGTTGCTCTGATCTGTTTATCATGTCGCGTAGAAGAGTTGGTAGAAAATATTTAGCGAAGGAAGAGATGCTGAAAGTCTTTCTGATTATGACTGTGCTTTAGAAATTGAACCTGATGTAAAATTTCATTCCGAAACTACATCCTGTTTATCTGAAGGGGACTGAATTGTTCCTACTGAAACAAGTGAATCCGATTCTTCTGATGGAGAACCTGTTCACGAAACAGAAAAGGAAAGTAAAAATTTATATCAAGATCCCAAAGACTGCAACTCATCCATTTGCCCTTGTTTCGGATATTTGGAATGCTTTTATAGAAGATTGCTTTAAATGTTATAAACCGGGCGAAAGTAGTACAGTGGATGAACAATTATTTCCCAGGAAGACCCGATGCCGATTTATTCAGTAAATGCCTACAAAGCAGGACAAATTCAGCATTAAATTTTGGCTTGCAACTGATGGGCACTCAAAATATTTACTGAATGGATTTCTCTATTTGGGAAAAGAAGAAACAAGACCAGCTGGAGAAACAGTATGTGAACATGTAAATTTTCGCTTGAAGATTTCGCTGAAATTAGTAAAAGAAATGAGTAATTCGGGGATAATCTGCGTTGGCGCAATATATCGTTCAAAAAGAGAAGTACCTTATTCTTTCCAAAATACGACTAATGAGTTCTGTTCTACTAGTAAGACTGCTAAGCAGGGCAGTATAATGCTTACGTCATATCAAGGGGGAAAAAACTAGAACGTCCTGTTCCTGAGTACCATGCACCAAACATTTGAAATCGTATCTGATAAAAAACAAAATACACCGGAAGTTGTGAAATTTTACAGTTCGACCAAATATGGAGTTGGTGTTTTCTACCCGATGGCCAGAAAACGCGCAGTGAAATACTCATCTAGCCGTTAGTCAGTTCAAGTTTTTTTTTAATATTCTTGATTTGGCCGTGGTAAGTGCATGGATAATTTACAGGAAAACAACTGAATAAGAGTGTCTATTAGCCGTCTTGATTTTATTTTGAATACGGCTGAGGAGCTTCGAAATATGTACATTTCATCCAAAATTCACAAACTTTCTGTATCTAACGGAAAAAGAATTGATACTCTCGTCAAACCTTCCCGTAAGCTTAAGCAATACCAAATAAATGCATGCAGAGACAACAAAACTTTGAATACGTGTGAATACTGTACAAAATACGCTTTTGGAACCTCTATGGGTAAATTTGAAAAATCAGTAATCTGTATGCACTGCAAAACAGAGTAATTTAACTACAAATATATGTAATTTTTAATATAGTTATTCAATACTGAAACTTTTTATGAGATAATTTATTAAATTAGAAGTTCAAAAATATCTAGACATCTATAGCGATTTTTTCTCTATTTACTTATTAAACAAACAAAATGTACCATTATAAGCATTAATTTTACGTAATATTTGCAAAAAACGTGCCTTTACTTTTATCCAGAAGGAGCGGTCGAAATTACCGCTAATCGTAGTTTTACGTAAACGGAAAACGCCGTATGCGTAAAGCAGCATTGAAGCACTCTTAATATGCGACGAGCCGGAAGTCCTCTCGAGAGTTTGGTTGTGGGGAAAGATGGGTGGGAAACCCTCGGATCCGTCTTTCCGGATTGCTCTCTTTTGAATTTGGGGGTGGAACTAAGCAAAGTCATACTATCACCTGCAGCCAATGAAAAGCGCAATCTTGCATTTCTTGCCACAGTGAATTTCGTGGGCTTGTTCTGATGTTACTGTCAGATAAGTGAGACAAGTCACAACAACAACATAAAGAATACCAACAAATTCTGCTTATGAAAGTTTTTTCGAACACTCACACATTTCAAAATATATTATTTATAAGCTGAAACACCTACTACTGAATGCATTAAGATGTACACAAAATCGCGGTCATTTTTAAAAGGCAAATATACTATCCCTAGCCTCAAATCTTTTGAAAACAACTTATATTCGCTTGCGCTTAAAAGTAATGCAGCTGCCAATTATAGTCAGAATCGCGTTTTGGTTCATAAACATAAGCAAAAAAAATTATATTAGACTTTATAGGCGTAACATTGACATTAGGCGTAAACAAGCCTAATGGCAAGAATAACTTAACGCCGCAGAATACTAATCGCAAGAGAAATCATAATTGACAACGTTGCCTTCAAGCAGGCAGAACATGCTCTGATTTTATCCTCCCAAATCTTCCTTTAAATTCTCTCTTCTCTTTATCGCATTTTAATATTGCTGGAAATTTAGATTCTGACAGGGAAATGGAAATTAGGCTGATAGGATGGCTATTTAATGTAAAAGAACTGGTTAGAGATTTAAATGATACTTTATAACCCTTCCATTCAGCGTTGATCCATCTTAAGTATTACTTTCCTACAAATAGAGTAAATAAACGTGGCCAGTCAATGAAATATGTTTTGCTAACAGGCGAAATCTTCTATAATGTGATGACTTAACCTCATGGTGCATCTGTTTAGGTGCATCTGCTAATCCTGGGTTATGTTTATGAACGACAGTATGACACTCCACTGCTCATACATTGACGGACAGTAAGAAAATTGCTCTTTTATCATATTTATCTCACTATATAATTCGCACTGGAACACTGTGGCCGGCACATCGCAGCTCATTCTTATTCGCTGTTCACTATTTAGTCGTTGAAAATGGTTCTGACAAAGGAAGGAGAAGTGCTGTCGCAAGATCTTAGCAATAAGTGTGCTTGAAATAAGTGCCATATGGTGCTTAGATGCATAACTGTTCGAGATGTCGTCTTCCTTTCCAAGACCACATCTTATTTTTATTTAATCTTTGTAAGTTTATACCCTCTTAGCTTCATTAATCAGAATGATAATTTATATTTCTGCGATGGATGCAGGAAGAATAATAGCTGAATGCATGTACATTTCTTGTTACTAATGTGAACCGACATTCCTTCGGCTTAATCAATATCCTATTGTTTACAAAAACAATATTAATAAAACTGACAGCTATTTGTTTATTGATATAAAGCTATATCATGTAGCAAAAAAAAAAGAAAACATATTGGATAAATATAAGGGTAAATATATTAAAATTATTTAATTCATATTAAAAAGTCAATAATATTAAAAAAATATTAATGAAGTATTAGTGAGAAGGATTGTATTTCTTCAGACGGTATATTACTATATAAAAGACGCGAAATTTTAAAGAAGACTTTAATGTTCACTTTTAAGACATTGAAAATATTAATGGACCAAAAGCGTTCACAAAACCGCTGCTCTGTGACATATCTGACCTTGATATCATAATGCAAGAAGAGTTTGCATTGTAGAAAAATGTTGAAGTCCTATTCAAAACAAATATGTGCGTTAAGTTTTAAAGATCAGCCAAGAGAAATATTCCAAAGAAAAAGATGTTACCGAGCCAACATTATTGACTCAAGTAGGAAGGGGATGCCTTCATAACGGTGCCGCACCTTTATTTAAGTCGACCGCTGTTCGAAAAGACAGAAATCTTCATAACTGTGCCGCGGCGTAAAGGGAGGTACACAACAGAAACTGAAGACCAGTTTCTGCCAGAAATAATGGTGGCCACCTTTATATTGATTTTCATAAAAATGCGCGGACTTATGCTATCCCGATTTCCGTTTCATCCCCGCTTATTTTACGGATTAGTGAAATAAGCGGGAAATGAAATAAATCTTCTGCACCTTTGTGAAAAACAGTGGACTGGCCTAAAAGGTTCCTTCATCTCTATGAAAAACACCGGATTGCCATACGGATCCGATGATCAGTTTTTAAATGTTATCTTATACCGCAGCACCGTTGTGAAGATTTCTGTCTTTCCAAACAGTGGCTAATTTGCATAAGGATGCGGTGCCTCTGTGCCCGGGCACCCTTATGTAGCGGTCAGAAGAAAGCAGAATGACCTCTTCGTCAAGGTAATAATTTACTACAGAAAACAAGAAGCAGGTTACAGGTTGCATATTTTTGAATGAGGTATTCAGTCATTATTAACTAGTCATTAGGTGTTTTTTTTTTTGAAGCAGGAGAGGTAAAATATATGCAGTGCCCTCCCTGGACGCAAACCCTGGATCCCTCGAATACACCATGAAGGCATACGGAAATGAGGAAGAAAATGCTTTATAAAGATATTCAATGGTTACGTTAAGCATTATGCGAATATTTAAACAGAATTGCATCAATACATAAAGCGGAGACATCAAAATAATGGAAATCAAACTTTTGATGCAATTAGAATGTCTGATTTTTCTTCTGAAAATTTGTTTACATTCGTAAAATTAAAAATAATATTGACACAAAAAATAATAAAACAAAAGTCTAATAAAGCATTTTTTTAAACTTTTGTTCATAGTCTTAATCTAATTGTTATATTTGCCTCCCAGCCAGCACAGTGGTGCGGGGAGCCTACTACGGAATTGGAGGGCCCGAGTTCGAATCCCGGAGAAGACAAAGATGTTTGTAAATGTATAGTGTCTTTGCGGCATGGGCACTCTAACCATATGGCGAGCCGAAAATCCTCTTGTTTGATTTGGTGGTAAAGGAGAGGGGTGACAGACCCTTGGACCACCCCTCGGGATGCTCTCCTTCAAAAGTGGAAGTAGAAGTCTAAACTCCTTGAGGCTCTGACAGGCAATCTTCCATGAATTCCATGGGCAAAACAACTGTTATAAGTCATTAATGTGCGCTTATGCGCGTTGCTGTTATGTTGCATGTATATCCCAGTGAAAATAATAAATGGGTCGATGAAGAAAATCATACTTTTTAAAGAAATGAATTTAAACAAAAAAGTGTTTTGGGTACCTCGGCATAATGTATGATTTTTCCAAACCGAGGCCCCTTCGATTTAAAATTCTCAATACTAAACATGGTTGCTTCTCTTTCGTTTTGCACTCCATTACGTCAGTTAAGGAGCTTATGCATGAATGATAAATAAAGCCTTAAATCAGGTAGTAGAGGAAAAACTCCTAGGGTTCGCATATCAGAAATTTGCAAAATTGCCTAATATGACGCCATAGGCATATTATAAATAATAAAAATAACTTTCTACATGGCCATTCAATAAAAAAATTCAATATAATTACGATTAGCATGCATTAAATATGCGGAATAATAAGAAAAGGAAATAAATCGTTGCTTTTAAAAATGAAGTAAAGTAACTTTTATTTCTAGAAAACGAGCAGCAAAGTTTCAGTATAGAGTTTAGCACTGCGTAAATCCTGAAATAGCGAGTATAAGTGTAATAAGTTGTCTTTTGAGAATTTTGGAATGTCACGGTATATTGCTGTTGATATGTGTGCCATCGCTGAAGTAATGATAGTAAAAATCTAAAATATCTTTATTTGTTTTCATTACTAATGAAACAGTAATTTTTTTATACTTATAAATTTTGCTTAACAGCAAAATGTTTAACAGTGACGAAAATGCCAAAGAGTTATATCACGGTTTTTAATTATTTCAAAAATTTATTTTATGGTGTATGTTTACAAATCTGCATTTGGAAGTATAGTAGGGATGTGGACATTTTGATAGCTGTGATTACAGCTTAGGACTGTAACATATAATAATCCTATATTCTCTAAACCAGTGGTCTCAAACTTGCAGCCCTGGAAGCAATTTTATGTGGCCCACGAATACATTTTAATTCTGTACTTATGCATTTAGAGACACAGAGATATGGACTGAACTCATGTGCACAACTGGGCCCATCAGCGATTGAGCATTAAAATCGCTCAACACTGGTACTTAAATCCAAGTTTGGAATCCCGAGAACGGGCTGGCTGCATGGGAGGTTTCGTGGTGTTTCCCATGTGTAACGTGTATACGAGCCAGTTCCCCCTAGAATGTCCTACAAGAAGGCATTCCTCCCTTTAGGCAGTTATCCTTCGACTACTTTGCCATAATCAAATAAACCAATCTAAACCAAAACCATGTTGGGCAACTGCTATTGAAGAGTGAAAACAAGTAATATGAAAGGCTGGGGCTTTATCTTGGTCATTGTGTGCCTGCACGCCAGGCCTCGTCCTGGATAAGATGGGATCGGATATCTAACGACACTTCAATATTCTGATGTTTTCTGTTTCCTGGCTTAAGTTGAAAAGTAAGCCATTTAGTAGTTAATCAATATATTGGAGCTACCTAAAATAACTATATGTCTAAAATTTAATATTTTGTTGTCAATACGTTTGAATTACAAAGTTATAACCAGCTGTAATTTATAATACGCTCCCTTTCTTACCTTTAAACTTCAGATAAAAAAATAAATATACATTTAGATATACATTTCTTTTTACGTTATTACTATTATTGCTTATGCATGACGTGATAAATATATAGTAGTAAAATTTAAAATTTAACTCCCCTCCTAAGATTTCTATTTAAGACCATTACTCTAATTAACTGTATTTTTTGTTGTTTACGTTATTTTTTTTTTCATTTCTTCCGTTTTATAAGATAAAATTTAAGGTATACCAATTGTTTTACTTTCTAACCTTTATTTTCAAGTTTTCCACAAGTAAACATCAGAGAAATGTTTTTCACCGTTATAGCATAACGAAAGGGCATATTTACTAGATATTACCAGTGCTAGTTAATCAAAATATCATTGGAATATTTTAGAAGAGAAATTATACTACTATAAATTAATTACTATAAATATAGTAGATAAATAATCCAATAATAAAAAATCTGGTCTTGACTTGCTTAGAAAATCTGAATTTTAATATTTTATGCCTTGAAAAATCTTAACTCAATATACATTTGAAATCTGGAGGACGATAAAATATTATTTATTGCTTTTTTTTCAAGCATGGTAGACTTAGTCATAAGAACTGAAAAGATTACTTTTTGCTAACTTTTCTACATCCAACGTAATTAAAGACAAATGAATGCTCCCGCAGAAATCATGCAAAGTAGTAGCACACGTATTTCTAATTTAATCAATTTATCATTTTTTTTTCTAATATGAAGTGATTTTAACCAAACCAGAAGTGTCCAGATCGAATTCCCTCATTACTTGCAAGGATCATATATGATCGTTGAATATGAATGGGATGGATATTAAGGTAAATTACGCTTTCAGTTGTAATACGTGACGGATTAATCCTCCTATATTAATCTTCGAGGATTAAAAGCTTACGTTTTCCGCCCCAAGGATTCAAAACGTTGTCAGAAATCGCATCAGCGTAAAAGTCATTTACATCATCATTTGCTATCCCCTTTGGCTGCTTCAATCTCGAGACGATTCCAAAGCGAGCACAGGCGTTGCTTTGTCGATAATCACACTATTCGCATTAGGAAAAGAATTGAGCATATAAATGTTTCAATGTTTCTTTTAATGATATATTAGTATTGATGAATGGTCATTATCAATGTCTGTTATCACTTGGTATATTAAAAGTTGTCACTCAGTAATGTAGCTCAAGAACCAAATGATGTAATTTAGTCAGTTATAGAGGGTATATATATTATACGATTTATCTGGAAAGCTACTGGGAAAAAAAGTTAAATGCAAAGTAATACGGATTCTTATTACTTAACTCATTTACTTAAATGTTTAACTTTGTTACTGATTAAAGGAATAAAATTAAGTATTTCTGTAATAGAATTATTTTAAGAAATTATGTTTATGACTGTATGCATCAACTAAGTTCTCACCCGTTTTTGTTGAAACTAATTTCGCTGGGCGATTTTAACTAACGGCCTGTAACTGAGTTTGTCAGTTAAACTGATGAGCTGTTGCCTTATCGTTAATATTCAGCTTAAATTGGATTACGTTTTTAATTTACAAATGTTTAAGAAAATCAGTTAGTTAATTTCAGATCAGGTTCGGATTCTTTAGAAAACATCGAAAGGTTTGCCTTCAACATATATAAACTATTCTAACTAATAAAAAAATTCGGAAAGCATTCAGATTTTACATTACGCCCAAGAGGACTTTTTTAATGTTTTGTACGTTACCTTTATTTACTATATATCATGTTCTTCGCAACTAAACGATAAAATTCAATTCAGCAGAAATATCACAAACTATTAAAAGAGTATATCTTTAGAATTCCCGGTACACAGTATCGCGCACTGGAGATAATTTTTTTCCGTGCAGTGTTGCCATTGCTCGCTTTGAAATCGTTGAGTTTATTAATAAAAAATTGATTAAAGTTTTACAAAATATTAAATACATAACAAAACAAATTCCAGATTCAAATTGGGTTTCCAACTGTCTATATGTCTATATATATATAGACATATATATATATATATACTGTCTGTTGGAACAGAGTGGACACTATGTTATTCAAAATTGGACGTTTCTGTTTTCTGGAATGATTTTTAGTTAGAGTAACCGTAGTAGTACTTAATGAGTTAATCCCTAAGGAATTACAGTTTCATAAAACTTCATATTTAAAATGACTTTTTCAGTATAGAAAAAGTACGGGGAAGATCCTATGATAATATATCATTTCAAATTTATGTCACGTTAAGATTCGGCTCTTATTTAATAAAGAAAAGACTGAATTATTCAAATACTTATACATCATTTTACAGGTTCGCTTGCGTATGACACTAACAACTTTTATTTACTTGCAATAAAAACGGTGCGAAATCCGAGTTCCTTGGCATTACCCGAGTTCCTAGATCTAAAAATTAATATTTCGAAACTATTTTTTTGCTAAGGAAGTGTTCATAAATTATTTATAAAAGTGACTTAAATTAAGTAGAATTGTTGAACTTATAATTAACCTCGTAAACAAATGCATATTGGATATTTATTCGAGATAAATAATCACGTGGTTCATCATTGTGAAGTGTAAATAAAATAGTTCAAAATAACATAATCTTCTTATGTTTATTAATATCAATTTTGCCTCTGTCTTAGCACCGCCCGCCTTCGTGAAGAAATTACCTGAAAGAGGTGGAGTTCTGAGGAATACGACCAATGTCCAGTTGTTCTGCCACGTCGAATGTCACCCACTATGCGAGCTAGAATGGTTACGTAACAACGAAAGCCTCAGGGACTCCATTGTATTCGAGAGCAAACTTGCCCACCATAGGCCTGACACTCGTCGTAACCTCTTCAGTTCCATCAGTTCTGTTCTCACCTGGAATATGAGTCTCCTACCTGTCAACAGCTTTGATTATGCCACATTCACCTGCAGAAGTTCTGGGAATGAGATAGGAGCCGGAGTATCTAGCACGATGGCTTTTAGAGTGGAGTGTAAGTTGAAATTCTTCTTAATTATGCATCATGCGCAGAGTGATTATCACATAAAAAAGGAATACCCGATCCTCATCTCATCCAGTAGAAGTATCATCAGAGCCATAGGCTAAAATTTTAAAAGTTAAATGCTAAACAGCAAAATTAAGATAAATTTATTGAAAAACTTGAATTCCCTGACGCAGGCTAAGAAATTAAGAAATTCTTGACTGAAAAGATTTTGTTTTGGTTTTGGGTTTTTAACAGTTATCGCCCCGATATCATGCGAAGCGCGACGTTTCCGGCTCAGTTAGATAGGGCTTGTTATTAATGTCAAAACTTGGTATTTGAAGGAGGCTTATGAGGTAAGAGAGGGGGGGACTTCAGATGTGCAAGTAGCCATCAAAGACCAACAGAGAAGCATAACAGGAACGAGCTATGAAATAAAATAGCATAGAGATATCCTACAATAAAGTGACCTCATAAATCACTAAGAAGATAGACTACCAAATGAGTACGACCTGTAAAAAGAATGCAAAAGTGAGAGGTTAGTGCATGAAAATCATCTAAAACTGTAAATGAGATCGGCAGGTATAATATCGAAAATAGGAGTGTCAGTTGGGGAAATTAGAGTCTTGGGTGAGGTGAGCCGCGAGAGGAGGATAAATGTGATCTTTTTTTATTACGTGATAGTTTAGCACTTGTAGATTGCATAGATGAGTAGAGTTGCGGGATTTATTAAAAGAATTTTTCATTCATGCGGCTTAAGAATTCCGCCTATCTTTCACTCTTAATATCTTTATATAACATGTCAGTATTTACGAAGAAATGGACATCAGTAATAATCCTGAGGTATTGCTCTGAGTGAACTGCAATTCGGCAATATTCCTTTGAAAGGCTGTCGCCCAGGCGGGAGATGCGTATGAGAATATTTGTCTGATAATAACCGTGTAAATACGAAGTTCCTTTTGCAGGCTGAACTTCGAAAAGTTTCCAATGAACGGTCTCAGGCTATTAATTGCAGCTATAGCTTTTCTCATGACGTTTTTCGTATGATCTGACCACGTCAGCATATCATTATAAGCAATGCCTAAGTACGTAGCGTCACGAGAGAACTTTTTCGTTGAAAAGTAATAATTTCTTCTTAAGTGGAGCATTTCTGCGGATTCTTCGGATAACCAAGAGTTATGATTTCTGCATATTTATATCGATTCTACAGCGAGAGCACCAGTCTTCAAGTTTAGGCATGCATTTCTGAAGCTTGTGAAGAGAATAATTTGCATTTCTCGATTTGACTGCTACAACCGTATCATTGGCATAGCAGCTGGGAAAGTCATTTTGATCTAGATCATCTTTAGGTAAGTCCGTTAATAGTACAGGAAGAGAATAGTACCTAAAACCGATCCTTGAGTAACACTAGCAAGCAATTTTCTTTTGTCCGAAGTGTCACTTCCAATAGAGACGTAGAACGTTCTGCCAGTGATGAATGAGTTCACAAGAAGAATTAATTCTCTGGTGAAGTTCAACTCAACAAGCCTGAATATCAGCCCCTCATGCCAGGCGCAGTCGACGGCTTTCGCCACGTTCAGCATGAGCAGCGCAACATTTAACTTGTTTGCACTGCCAATAAACTCGGACAAGCGAACAAGTTGTTTCGTCGTTGACAAATTCTTTCGAAACCTAAACTGTTCAACAGGGATTCTGTCAAAGAAGGGCTGCATTCTAGCCATGATAATTTTTTCAAAAATTTTGTCCATACCGGAGAGAAGGCTGACGGTCCTGTAACCCTCGTCTTTAGTGAGATCCTTCCCAGGTTTTGGTATTAGTATCACTTTAGCCTTTTTCCAAATAGTCGAGAAGTAGGTGTTCTCTAAACAGGAATTTAAGATACTGACATATTTAGAAATACTGTATTAGGAAGGTGCTTTAAAGCCAGGTTACTGATGTCATCATGCCCTGGAGCTTTCCGATTTTTTAAAGCCCTGTTGCTTACTCGATGCCCTGGTGCTTTCTGATAAAACGGTAGATTTCGGTGAACGTGAACTCAGTTTTATTTTAACTGAGAGCGCTGAGAACAAGTCAGAAACAAAGTTGTGCACATATTCTATAAAGTTATGATCACATGGTTTTACGTTTGGCCTGAACTGATTTTCCAGATGGTCTGCAAGCACCATGGCCTTGTCCTTATTTGCAATCTCAGTCCTATTTGCAGAAAATGTTGGTCTGTTTAAAGTATTTATTTTTGCTTCAGTCTTTTGGCGAAGGCCCAGATAAATTCGTCTGAGTCATTTAGGCTAAGGATTTTCTCCTCCCATCTTTGGTGTCTGTATATTCTAATGTTGTTTTTAATTTTTCTATTAAGTTCATTCAGCTCTTTCTTTACAATCGAGTCCTATGTTAATCTCCATCTTTTTCTGAGTTTATTGAGTTAATTGATTTGGCCGTGAATAAAAGTTGGAAGTCGGTCAACATTGTGATTTTCAGGAAAAAGAGATTTGATGACCTCGCAAACATCTTTTACTATACAAAGCATTACAATTAACTTTTAAACAATTATCAAAACAAGTTACAACTATCAATAATGTGTAAGCCACATTTATAGAAATGACATGTCTAATACAATACTTAACACGTTCGCCGCCAGCCACGAGTTATCTCGTAGGTCGAAGTTTCTGGTTGGTCGCCAGCTATGAGTTAATTCGTTGAACGTTTTTGTTTTATCTACGCCATATACGATCAAACTCGTAGTATTTTCATGTTCTTTGAAGGTATCTGACTTATTAGATGGGGGTTAGAAAAAAAAAACACAACAATTTGGCGCAAATCAAGAGATTTATTATAATTAACATAAGTGTAATGTAAGTAATTATAAAAGTGAATAACATAGGAACTGTAAAAATAATTAAGCAATTTGTAATAATCTTTTTTATAATAATTGTTTTTAAAAATAATCAATCTTTGTTACAAGCAACCGTCAACTGCGAATATACTCGTAGTTGGCTCTGTCATAAGATGAGCTATGTCCAACTACATAGTTGGCGCTGTCTCGTAGTAACAACTCGTAGTTGGCGCTGTCTCGTAGTTGGCGTAGTCGGATTTTCATCACAAAATCCGACTACGACATAACTCGTATAATTAATAAAGCAATTAAAATCTATTTAAATTATATATCTTTTCCATAAATACATATTTTTTATTTTTATTTTACAATCAATTAATTAAAATTTGTTGGTGTGGTGGAACAATTATTGAAAATGTCTCTCGGCAGCGAACGTGCTAAATTCGAGAATTTTTATATTGCGTACTAATCCATATAATTTCATTAAACATTGTAGTTAGAATTCAGTTTCATTTAACAATACTTTCCATTAAACATAGAGCAAGAAATCTTCCTCGATCAGTTTGTTTAAACTTTAATAACAAAACAAATTAAAAGTACAGTTCTGTTTCTTTTGAAAGTATATATTTCATTATATTATATTCTTCGGTCTGTTTATACGAGCTTCAGCAACATATCTTCTGACAGTGCTTGCGGAAACAATTGAAGTCTTTCAGCATTCACATTTGGACGTTCGATGGAAAGCGTCTGTCATCGCATTACCGCAAGTACAGAAACAGTTTTTTCCTTTCAAGTTAAATCTACTTAAACGTCTTGATTTGTCAAAACGTGGTTCAGGAAAAAGTCTGATAAATGTCTTTTTTTGAGAATTTAGGGAAAAATTTGAAGGTAGTACTTCCTGTATCATCTTCACTTCATCATTCTTGCCAGACTTCCATGCCTTTTTTCTTGGCCATTAAAGTAAAATAACTCCACGGATTTTGCATTCAATTGGAGTAAATTTGTGATTTTTCTACTCCTTCAGTTTTCATTTCCAATGATTCCTTTAAGCCTAGAGGGGTAATTACAGGTATGTGTAATTGACGAAGCAATTAAAACGGAAAAAAATATTTTTGCTTTCTATAACTATCATTTAAATTGAAAAGAGTTACTCGTTTACTTGAAACTGTGGGAAGTGTTTAGCTGAATTTATGCCTGACTATGTAATTTCTGTTGCTAGGTATGGTGTGATACTACATAATACATATAATCGAACCTTAAATCTGCATGTTAAGATAAAGGAGAGATACCCAATGAGGACATTGGTTAGTGACTCTTCCTGCCCTACCGAAGGGCTCGGTTTCGAATCTCGGAGAAAGCACGGGTAGTTGTTAATGTTTAGTTTCTGCGCGGCATGAAGACAGTCAAAATATGCGTGGAGCCGGAAATCCTCTCGAAAGGTTGGGGTTAGGGGAGGAAGGGTACAAATGATAGAAATAAGGGGAATACGACCCGATCTACCTGGTTTAAAAATAGACCTTATGATCTTGTTTGGATCTCCTTCTATGTTCGCCACAAAATTAAGAATCCTACCATGAAACCAAATTCAAGCGCAATTACAACATTAAAACACAAACTATAAACACACAATTAACACATATCAAGTAAAAAGAAACAAGGGAAGAAGGATGGGAGATCCTCGGACTCGCTTGCTCTCGGCGTGCTCTCCTCCAGAATTGGGGGCAGAACTGAACAAAATTGTACTAGGGTACATTTGTCAGGACTTAGTTTTCTGTGTATCCTTTTGGGAAACATGGTAAATTCTGTAAAGGGTTCTTATCCTCAAGTTCTAAGTCCTGAACTGGAACAGGGAGCGAAAGGTACGCTATGTTCTGAGGTAACTGCTGGGCTGGAGAATAACTGCACGTGAAAGGGATTTGAAATCCTCTTTTATTAAATCACTAGTAAATACAAAACTTCCCAACTCGGAAGAGATACAGAACGTAAAAGACTGCACTTTGGTCGAACTTAACAATCAAATAAATTTAAATAAACTAAAATAGAACTTAAACTTTGCTTCGCAGAGCACTTCGCGGAAGTTGGCCTCTATCTAAAAGGGTGCGTAGCAAGATATACTAAATACTACCGCACTTTAATTTATTTTACAATGCAATCACGTAGTAAGCACTATGGCTTATAAATTTAAACTGCTAACTGTTCAGACGAACGTTGAGCGGCGTGACCGTGATCTGAGGCAAAGCTCTCACACACCGAGAGGTTTCTACCTCTGGCTTAAATAGTACTTGGCTGTACTTCAAAATTAGCATAAGCTAAAAACGCGCGCTTCTTCTGACAGGAAGTTGAAGCAGAGAGGAGATAGAAAAGATTTAAATTAAAATAAACTTGGTTAGTTTAACTAAAACCTTACACATTGTATAGTGTATTGTACATTACATAGTGCAAACAAGTGTAGTAGCAATAATAGTTTGTTCCGTGTTTTATTTTATTATAAGATTCAATGCAGGGCATAAAACTAAACAGGCAAAAAAATTACCAAAATTTGTAAGCAGCATTTTTTATATATTCATTTACGATTAAATCTAGTTGGACATAGATCATAACTGTTAAATGAAGCACTTAGTGTTAGCAGTTACATTTCACGTTATATTTTGACATCGTTACCACTGTAAGAAAAATATACCTTTTTATGAGTTAACTACACTTTGCACATTTATACTATTATATCTACAATATCATTTTGAGGTATTATATGGTACTATCTCTGATATCTTTGACTATCATTAATAAAATGATAATTTTTATCTGAACATATTTTGCACTTAATTTATAGTCATTAGGTATTTTTGAAGCAGGAGACTTGAAAAATGTGCAGTGCGCTCGCCGGGATTCGATCCCCGGACTACGCGTCGAATTTGCTTGGAATTGCAACCCGAAGGCATGCGGAAAGGCGGGAGAAAATTCCTTCCATACTCCCCGTTTTAAAGAGAGTGTGGGGAATAGAGAACCCAATCGCCAATTTTGGGTAGTAACGAATTATCGTCTACCACCTTTTAGTTCGGGGGCCACTTGTAGAGTCATTAGGTTTTTATGAAGCAGCGCACTTAAAAATATGCGAAGCCCTCGTCGAGACTCGAACCCTGGACCTTTCGAATACCTGTCGAGTATGCTTCCTATTACACCCCGAAAACATGCGGAAAGGAAGTAGAAAATACCTTGTAAAATTCAATTTTAGGCTACTTGCATTATATATATGTATATATATGCAGGCTGAACTTGTATTTGTATAGATGTTGTATAGATCCTTCTAAAACTTCTTTCTTAAACTAAGGAAGGTGAAGAACGATAGATAACATTGAAGAGTGGATCAGCACAAACAAGAACTTGAAGGAATTCTTTAACGGATATTTTTGGTAGTTTTAATCCAAAAGCTTCAAAACGTCTATTTCTCTCTTTTTTCCATCTGAAGGCATTTCATCCTCTCTGAATAAACATAACTAAAGACTCAAAAGAAAAATCCACTGCGGAGTATATTTTTTCACCTAAAAATTTCTAAGGCGCCAGCCTGAAAATAGTTTCGCAATACTTTCAAAACGGTCATTTTTTCCCCCTTCCAAGCATAAATCAAGACCTGAAGAAAAATGTGTCCAAACCAGTTTATGGCCATCAGCTTTCTTCTTTAGAAATCCTATTTTACGAATAATTATATGGAGCTTTCTGATACAAAATTTTAGTATTCTTTAAGAAAAATGATGCTTGTTTAGATTAATTGCTTTACTTATTTGTAAAAACTGTGTTTCGTAACAGCAAAATGCATGCTTAACTCTGAACGTCGAAATACTAAGAATGTCTTCACTTCGCTTCGCATTTTTAGTCGATAAAATGGATTACTCAAGGACATGAATTTTGATTTCAAGAATTTGTGTATTATAAATAAAAAATAAATTCCCCGTTTTCAATCTTAAGCTATATTTATGCATTACATTGAATATTCTGCTTTTATAATCTTGCAGCTTTTATCCAAAGGGTACTTGCTTACATTGTATGCTTTCTCAGACAGTTCATGCATAACAAAAAAGACTATTTATTTATTTAATGCGGCTCAAGCATTATTCCGATATATTTACTAAAGATATTACGTATTCAAAAAGATATCAAAAATAAAATAATAAAGCGAAAAAATTGTCTGTTCCTTATTTCTTTAGAAAATCCCCTTCAAAATGTTTCAGATATACTTTACGAGAGGCTGAATATTAAAATATAATGCTTGCTAACTCTCTTATGCATTTTATAACATCCACTGAGCAAAATGCGAAAAGAAAAAATGGACCTAATGGAAAAGATAAAGTGCATCTTTTGTGTTTCCCACTAAATCTCAAAATCGCAACCCCTGCGCCTTGTATTTTATTGGTAACATCATCTCGATTTATTTTCCAAATTCTAGTATTGGAAGATTAAAAAATGCACTTATCTACATTGTTTTCTCCTTTTATAGATCCACCAGAAAACATCCAGATTTCTGCGGTGCGATTGGAAGTGATGGAGGGCGAAATTTTGGATGATTTAATATGTAATGCTCTGGCACATCCATTAGCTGATTACACCTGGAAGGTCGGAAGACGTGTGGTAGCCAAAGGACCAGTGTTGTCTTTCAATTCTTCTTTGTCCAGAGCCATGGGTGGTAACTACACATGCGTTGTCACCAATCGCCATGGGACTGCACGTGCGACGGTCTCCATTACAGTCCTTCGTAAGTCCTACTAATGTTCCCTGATTAGTAACTTAGTGTATATCAAACAGGTCAAAGTTAGTTTACTGTTTTTGAATTAAAATTAACGTATTTTAACATTTTATCTAATTTAACATTTTATCTATTTAATATATGTCTTTCCATTCGGTGCAAAATCTTCACCTTATTCTTCTGAGTTAGTTTTCTACGGCTGTTTAATGTAACACATTCAGAAATATTACTTTAATTTTACATTTTCCTAATGTTGTTATATTCTACCATGTGCATGCGACAAATATTTTGAAATAATTAATATAAAAAAAATCAGATGTGGACACCACATGACCTACTTTTACGACCGATTAAATTATGCGCATTTTTTGCTGCATTTCTTTTAAATTTATTTCCCCGAATTTTATTAGAGATATATTTGTCATTTAATATGTAATTGCTCATGGCTACAACGAAGTCAAAGGATTTGACTGGTAATAACAATTGTTAAGGAGTTATGTTACTTTTTAAAAGAAACCTCGCTTTCTCCAATTTAATCTTATTTTACCATCCCTATTACTTAACATCTTCAACACATAATAAAATACAACACATGCTTACTGCACGCTCTTGGGAGACATTATACAATTGTGAACACACCCAGAATTTTCTAAACTCATTACTTTCATTGATATATGCACTAGTAGGCTAATTTCTGCTTTTCCGTTTCTCTGTAAATTTAAATTAAGGCATAGAAAAAATTAAAATTTTTTTTATTTATTTTTATTTTTGTTTTCTTTCTCTATAAGGAATTTGATATAGGCCTTTCCTTTTTTGTCCCGGTTTTGTTGTCTGGCCTTTCAAATTCGTATAAAATATACAAAATGTTTTCCTATACAATACGAAATTCCACTCTGTCTATGTACCTTTCCCTCGCACCGAAGTTTGATTTTTCGGCCTGCGGGAGAACGAATTATGGAATGCAAAACAAGACATCAGTCTACTTTGCCTGTCAGTTCTTATTTCGTGGCAAGAAAAAAATGCATAAAATTCAAAACATCTTCATTAAAAATTAGCTCACGAGCCGGGTAACAGAGTGGGTGTATATATATACACATATATTTATATACTTTTGGTGCGGCCAATTGCAACCCAAAAGGGAGGTGCGCATCTTTACATATTGTATATTACACTCCCATGTAGAAATTTCAACCTTCTGAGGCTACTCTTTTTTGAGTTATGGGAGATACATAACTACGGACGTTCGTACATTTTAAATTCATTTGACAATCCGTTTTGGGAAAGAGAATCCTTTATTCTGTCCTTACGAACAGATGTAACGCAAAAACATCGTTCAAATGAAATCGAGAGCCTTCAAAATGGATATTTTCATTGAAATACGATGCCCGAAATTTTTCGCTATTACAATATTACCTTTACTTCGCACAAGGAAGTAAGAAACTTATAAACTTATCCAGGATAATAAAATGAAAGTTATAATACTTCAGGAAAGTCTTTACTGTAAATAAAATACTTATATCTTAACAGTTAAATAATCTCCTTTATTCAGTGGATCAGAAAATTAAAAAAATATAATTATGATTACTTCTATCTTATATCATTTCTTTTCAATCATTAAATACGAATAGTCAGTTAAAACAAATATTTGTGCATTTTCACATATACATTAAGTACTAAATTGTGATACCATATTTATTTATTTTATGAAATAAAAATTTTTATTTCTTTTCCATTTCTTTCCGATAGTACTGAAACATTATATAAATATTATATATATAATTATATATGAAAAGGAGCTGATCTAAGGATATTGAATTTAGCTTACGTAGATTTCCAAAAATTTAATAAATATATAGCAAGTGTAATTATAATCGTTCATAACTGCAGAAGCAATAGCGTTTTTTTTGTGTTGTAAGTAAGCGTGTTCTAGTACCACGTAGGCATGAGGAAAAGAGAGAGAAAATGTTTGAATACTCCCCCCTTTAAAGGGCGACTGGGGATGAGGTACTCAATTGCCAAATTCTGCTGTTGAAGAATTATCGTCCATAAACATTCAGTTCGGGCTCCATTGTAGATTCATTATTGTTTTTGATGCTATCGTAAGATATTCACTGGGAAAGTATTGGAGCCGTTATTTATTGAATGGTAAGAGACCCAAAGTAGGCGGAGGATTATGTGAGAAAAGCTAGTTGCTACATGATAAACTGATAAATATTTGACGCATGCATTTTCAATTTTACAGACATTTGTAACCTATAAAACATATGGGCTGGCTGTTTGGCTGGTTTCGCGGTTTTCTCTATACGTAACGTGAATGAGTCAATTTACTTTCCGAAGTTCTCAACGAAGGCGTCTTTTCCTTCACGTAGATAGCCCGTGTTTGCTTTGCGGTACACGTGTAACCAACAAACCATCTTATATCCAAGGTACCAAATATATAGTGTCTTTTAATGGAATTAATAATACTTAAATACTTAAGATGGAAAAGACAACAAAATGAATTGATTAGCTACTCTATTCAGTTAATAAAAATTTAATGATCTCCAAAACTGAAAGGTCTGACAATTATTAAAATTAAATTCCCAAAATTTTAGATCCAAAAATGCAATGTTTTAGCCCAACTTAGTCTCGAAATGTTTTCAGATTGATTTGATGCGCGTAATATCATGTTTTTCGCACCTTAAAACATAAAATTCAATTCAGCAGCAATATCACAAAATTATTTAAAAAAAGGGTACGTCTTTAGAATTTCCGATACACAGAACCGAGCACCGGAGATAAAAATGTGTTTTTTTACTCATACGGTGTTGCCATTGCTCGCTTTGAAATCGATGTATTTGTTGATCAACAATTCGTTAAAGTTTTACACAACACTGTGTCAGGACTGAGTGTTCGGTGCATATTCTTGGCAAACATCTTCGTGAAACTCCTTAAGTCCTGATCTGGAACAGGGAGCTGAATGCAGCTATGTTCTGTGGTAGATACTGTGATTCAATGGTAGAATAACTGTACTTGAAAGGGATTTAAAATCCTCTTTTATTAAATCACTATTATTTACAACCACTTCCCAACTCGGGAGGGATACAGAAAAGATAAAGACCCCACTTGGGTCTAAAATGAACAATCAAATAATTTAAACTAAAACTAGTTAGAAATTAAACAGTCGTCGCTCACAGAGCTATAACGCGAGGTTGGCCTCTAACTAAATGGTGCGTAGCAAGATTTAGTAATACTGACGCACTTGGATTTATTTCAATAAGCCAACACGTAAAGCGCTATGACTTAGAATTTAACTGCTAGCTAGTCAGGAGAACGTCGAATAGAGTGACCGTGATCTGAGACTAGAAGCTCTCTCACACTGAGAGGTTTCTATCTTTCGTTTAAATAGTCGTTGGCTCCACTTCAAATTAGCATAAAGCTGAAAACGCACGCTTCTTCTAACGGGAAGTTGAAAATGAAAAGGGATAGAAAGATTTAAATTAAAATAAAACTTTGTTAGTTTAACTAAAACCTTACAATTGAAACAGATAATAAAACAAATTGGAAACTCCGAATTTGGGCTTTCAGATGCCCATATTCGAGTGAAGGACTACGTTATTCAAAATTTGATGTCTTTAGGTACCGTTGTTTTTTCATAGTGCGAGAAACATACACACATTCATGCAGATTCTTCATTATTTAATTTCTTTAAATAAAATGCAAGGCTCTAATATTTGGTGGCAACAATTTGAAAAGTGGAAGCCGTTTATAGTGAATCAATGCAAAATGCCAAAAAGAAATTAGTAGCTATTCTGGGCTAATTGCCGTTTTGGGTTAGGAAAGGTTGAAAGGAAAATGTAAAGAAAGGGAATTCCTGATCAATATATGCATATTTTATCATATTATGTTTCAAACTATTACTAATAACATGGATATACGGAAGAGAATTTTCTACTCTGACTATAGTTTAATTATAATGCAAATTTGCAATTTCAATACTAAAACTATTTACTGTATTTTGAAAAAATTACACTGGAAATAGAGTCTTACTGGCCAATTTCCTCGGTCTCTCAAATTTTTTCATGATATATATACCTTCTAGGATATATATTTTTTCACACTTTTGGAAGTGTTTTCATTCTATAGTTTCGATTGTTTGTTATAATTACTTTTCTATTGTTTCGATTGTTTGTTATAATTGCTTAATGGATCTCACCAGATATATAAGGGTACTTAAAGTATTGTAGAGACATTAGGTTATTTGGAAGCAGGAGACACAAAAAATTTGCATTGCAGTCGCCGGGACTTGAACCTGGATCTTTCGAATACTCGCCGAATGTGCCAACCGTTATGCCACGGAGGCATGCTGGATGAAGGGAGAAAATATCTATATCTTACATACCTCCCTTTTAAAGGGTTACTGGGTATTAGGGGACCCAATTGCCAAATCTTGGTTTTCTAGAATCATCATTCACCACCGGGCGTCACTTAGTCATTAGGATGTTTTATACGAGAGACCGCAAAAGTGAGCAATACAGTCGCCCTTATTCGAACCTGGACCCCTCGAATACGTGCCAAGTGGGCTACCGTTATACACCAAGGCATGCAGAAAGGAGGGAGAATGTACCTTATAGCATGTGCTTGGATACTCATGCAATTTTAGCTTCTGTCATTTGGTAATGAGATACCTATTTTCGACTGATGCAATAAAGTACCATTTTAAATGACAGCAGTAAAAAAGAATTGCCTGTGTGTGTATGCGTGTGATTTACCCTTACTTGTAACATGGAAAGTGCATTTTTTTCTTTGGAAATCATTCAAGAAGACATTTCTCCTGAAGCAGATATACTCGTGCAATTTTAGATTCTGCCGTTTGGTAATGTTGTTTTTGTTGTTGTTTCTAATCCCCTTGGGGCAAGGAAGCCTACCCAAAGTACAAGAGACCTTGCGGCACAAGTAAATCGCTGACGTCGGCCTGCTCAGGCAATAGCTGTCTCAAGGAGACTCTTATACAATATAGTAGGTGAGCGTGAGATGCAGGGAGGGAAAGGCGCACCAAGGTAAGTCTTTTCTCCCTCTTTGAATTTGATGCATCGAAGATGCCCAATTCTGAATCTGGTCATGGCCGTTTGGTACTGAGATACCGTTTGTCGACTGATGCGACAAAGTACCATTTTAAACGCCTACAGTAAAAAGAGTTGCCTATATGTGTATGTGTGGTATTTTTTCTCCCACATAGCATACAAAAAGTTGTTGTAGTAAGTTGGTTGATTTGTTTTGTAAACTATCTCCCTATATTCAGTAAGTAATTGCTTTAAAGGTTCAAATTCACAAACAGAATTATAACCTTGTAACGGGTATATTTACTAATACCTTCTCTTTTGATGCACTAGAGGGCGTTACATTTTTAGCCAGCTAGCGCCGCTCCCATGATCCTCGGGGAGCGCGGTAATAATGTAGTAGTAGCGATCAGTTATGTTTTGTTTAGTGTAATTTTGTTTCTTTTGTTATGTCCGTGTGTTATTATGTTTTGTAAATGTGGAGCCTCAAATCTAATTAAATACATATGCTCTTAAGAATGGTTATTTTCATTTGCTGCAATGTTTACCAAGAGTCTCGTCAGAACACAACGGGCATAACCTTAATTTGTTGAGGAAATTTGTTTAAATCACATTGACGATAAATTCTAATTTGAGAAACCTTTTATTAAGAATTTACTCAAATCTTAATTCCTCATAGAAAATACAAGAAGATGACTGCCACTTCATTACTCCATTGACGGCTGGCTGATCTGTAAGCGAGGAAATGTTGACGCGAATGTTAGCCAATGAATATATCTTTGCAGTAAAAATATTTTCAAATAAAATCTGAAAGATTTCAGATTTTAAATTACGTCCAAAGGCTCCTTTTTTTAACGTTTCGTGTGCTTCCTTTTTTATTAAATATCATGTACTACGTACTCAAACCATAAAATTCAGTTCAAAATCAATATCGCAAAATCATTTTAAAATGAACATATCTTTAGAATTTCCGTAAGTCTCGTGCGCTGGAGATAAAAATGTTTTTTTTTCCGTACAGTGTTGCCATTGCTCGCTTTGAAATCATTTAGTTTGTTAATCAGAAATTCGTTGAAATGTTACAAAACATAAAATCGATAATAAAGCAAATTTCAAATTCAAAATTAGGGCTTCCAGATGCCCATATTCGCAGTAGGATTACGTCATTCAAAATCGATGGCTCTAGGTTTTATCACAATGCGAGAAACATGCATACATTTATGCAGATTTTTCATTTTTTAAAATTTAATGCAGAGCGATAACATTTAGTGGCAACAATTTGGAAAGTGAAACGGGCATTCAGAGTGAATCGACGCAAAATCGCAAAACGAAAGTAATAGTCCTTCGGGACTAAATCCCTTTGGACAAATAAATAAAAAAAAATTCCAAAGGTTTCAGATTTTGGGCGTTTTAAACGTTTTTTGTGTTACCTTTATTTATTAAATATCATATTCTTCGCAGTTAGACCATAAAATTCAGTTCAACGGCAATATCGCAAAATAATTTTAAAATAAGTATATCTTTAGAATTTCCGAAACACAGTTCCACGCGCTTTAGTTGAAAAGGTTTTCTCCACCGTAGAGTGTTGTCATTGTCCGCTTTTATATAGTTTTAATCGTTTGTTCATCAAAAAATCGTTCACGTTTTACAAAATATGAAATAGATAATAAAACAAATTCAAAATTCAAAATTTGGGCTTCCAGATACGCATATTCGGGTAGAAACGTACATTAGTCAAAACTGAATGGCTCTACGTACCGTTATTTTATCACACTTGGAGAAATGTACATACGTTTTTGCAGATTCTTCATTATTTAATTTTTTTAAATATGATACAGCGCTGCCAAATTTGTTGGTAACAGTTTGAAAAGTAATGCAGACTTTTAATGTTTGCGACGCAAAATCGCAAAACGAAAACAATAGTCTTCCTGGGACAAAGCCCCTTTGGACTAAAAACTAAAATCTTGGGGGGGGGGAGTAACATCTCCGACAGGTTTTGCCTTTGATCTGGCACGTTCTGGCCCAGATGAAAGGGAAGAGCTAGAGAAGCATATCCGAGGAGAATTAGTGTCACTCAAGAGAATTCTCACATACTTTAATCTTCTCGTAAAAGTTTCGGAACTGGATATCAGTTTCATAAAAGCAAGCGTAGAATGTTTTCTCTTCTAAATTCATAAAAGGAAACAGCTTGAATTCGAGTCTCATAGTCAAAGCTTAATATTTTACATGTTTTAATACACTATTTTCCACGTGTATTTCTAATTCTCTATGCATTTGTTTGATATAGAATATTTGTCATCTGTTTCAGGCTTCGGTTTCTCAAATTCTTGCAATATTTAGATTTCATTGATACACTAGTCTCATGTTTAATTCCATTAACTTCGAATTCGTGTAGTGCTTAACTTTAATGTAAATAACTTTCTTCGGAATAATCAGACCTCAGTGAATTAAAGCAAATCATGCAAGGAATACTGAACTTTCAGTGAACTCTTATGAATAATGTATCAAAAATGTTATTTAATCGAGTTTATGGACTTACTGTTATAAAGTATTTTGTCCCTCCTTCTGCATGCCTTCGTGGTGTAACGGCAGCATATGTTGTGCGTTTTCGAGAGATCCAGTTTCGAGTCCCGGCGAGGGCATTGCTCATTTTTTATGTCTTTCGCTTCAAAATAATTCTAATGTCCTTTTAGTGGCGCCCGAACTAGAAGGTGGTAGATGAGGATTCTTCACCACCATGATTTGGCGATTGGGTCCCCTAATCCCCAGTCGGCTTTTAAAAGGTGAAGTAGTTTTTTCCCTCCTTTCTGCATGCCTTCGTGGTGTAACGGTTAGCACACTCGTCGTGTATTGGAGAGGTCATTTTCGAGTCTCGGCGAGGGCATTACTCATTTCTTCAGTTTCCTGAGATTGAAAATCCTAATTACTCTGCACTGTGCTTGTTTACAAAGTCATTCACTAATTTTTAATCACTTCAAATGAGTATTTTTTCTTTCCTACCCTTCTGTTCAGAAGTAGACGTTTTATTATTTTCAAGTGCTTTAAAGAGATTAAAGAGTTACGTCAGAAATACAGTCCTGCAGATATGGAGAACACTGCACTGTCAACTTAGCTCACCCATTATTACCATTAACAATGTATGGCAGAGCAGCGTGTAGAGTTTTGGTGTCTTTGCAATCATCCAAAGCGTCCGGACATGATGTGAAGGGAATTATTGCTAAGTCTAAAACAATAACTGAGACTTGAGAAGAATGCAAAAGATCCTTTATTTACAGCTGAATAAGAACGGAAGGCACAATTTGTGCTTACAACACAGCCAAACACTTGTCGCCAGGTAACTTAAACTAACAATAAGTCAAATGCAAAATTTAAATTATGGAGGTATCATCGCGGTTGGGCGCCTCTTTTGATAGATGTCAACTTCTCCAACAAGTATCATGTACATAGTTGTATTTAATTATATGTAAATTAAACTGAAATTATACTATATAAATTAAATTACATTTAATTTAACGTAAAATAAGCAGCATAGTAGCTGCATAGTAGCTCTAATAAGGCAGTTAATTAGGGAAAGTGAGATAATAAAAAACCACAGGAAAATACGCTTATTCATAAGCAAAAAATAAAGGCCATGGCCATTTCTCTATACAACATGGTTCATAATTTTCATCCATGTAAGTGTTTCATTAAATGCTCATAAATCCACAGTTGCCATGGAGATTTCCTTTCTTTCGGGGCATAGTAAAGTATAATTTCTGTTATTAACTAAATAATCACATTCTATGCAATATTCTTTTTGCAAAACCCAATTTGATCAAAGTGCTTTGACATGGGATTTGTATTATATCCCCGAAAATGAAATATATTAGTGCGATAAAGATATTAAGTACGATATTTCATGCACAGAAAATGGCTCCATTACATGACTCATTTGATTAACTGCCTTAAAAATTCGCTGAAAGTTGTTAATCCTTAGTTAAACATCTTGTCAAAATATGTAACTTTCAGTCTGTTAAGTTAAATTCATGCATTCCCTCGAGATAAGCATAGACGGGAGCACTATTCTCTTTAAAAAGAAGCAAAATATTAGTAATTACTCACCACTCAAAATTTTAAAAATAGGTTGAACTACGTTATAAGGACACATTTTTAAAAGAACTTCCAGGATTTTTAACAAAAATTGCAAAATGTTTCGTATAATAAATATTTGAAAATACTCGTATGAAAACCGAAATTCTAAATCAAGAAAGGTAAAAAATTGGATTTCACCCATCAGAACCTTGCAATAAAACTGCAAAACAGTATGCATAAATAAAGCGAAAATGGAGAAAGTTTGTTTGGAACTGTTTTTTAGTATTTGAAAAGTAAATATATGTGTGTGTAATATATGTATTTTAAATAGAGAACAGCACTTTTTACGACAACTCTTTTACATTCCATCGCTAAATACAGTCGCATTTCCAGCCATTTGGTTTTAAAATTTTACAGGCAAGTAAGTTAATTTTAATTTTCGTCTTGTGTTTGATCTTTTAATATCTACTTATATTAAATTTTAATTTAAAAGATTATGTCTAGTTTGATCTTCTTTTGATTTTGAATAACTTTTTAATGTTCTAAAATGTATAAATTTTGTGTTTATTTTTGATTTGAGTTTGAAAATGAGAGTGTCGGGGAATAGATCTTCTAAAATAAGGATCTCGTTTAGTTGTGTCTTCATGAGCAACTTAAGTTTTAAAGATTGTTTACTAATTTGATTTTTTTTATGAAGGGTCTTTTGGCTTAAAATGGACTAATGCCTATCCATTTTATTTTTTAAAGTTTTCTCTCTCAAATCATCAAATATTTTTTTATTGGTTGCTGTTGTGACGAATCTCACTTGTAATATAGTAACATCAGAACAAGCCCACGAAATTCATCGTGAAAAGAAGAGCCCGATTGCACCTGTCGTTGACTAGATTCGTGACCAACATACAGGTGACAGTACAGCTTCGCTCAGTTCCGCCCCAGTTTTGATGGAGAACACCTCGGAGGGACGGGTTTAATGGTTTCTCACCCTCATGTTCCCCTACCACCAACCTCTCGAGATGACTTTCGGCTCGCCATGCATTTAGAATACCTCCCACACGCCGCAAAGACGTTATACATTTATAAACACCCATGCTATCTCCGGGATTAGAACCCGGGCGCGTAATGGCAAACCGCACATTGAGTTGATCAATGTTAACGAATTTCGCTTACTGCTCATGCTCAATAGTGTTCCGTTGGCGTGGGAGAATATACTGGCGAATAAAAATAAACAACCGTAATCAATCCTGTTCGTCATGTAGGCCTTAGCGACTGTTTACGATTGCAATATACTATGGACGCTTTTTTTAGTGCTTCTTCTGTTTTTTTTAGCGCACTTGCTTCTGTTTCATTTCATTTTGGTTTATTTTGTTCATAAACATTACATTTAATATCAGTTATTTGTAATAAATTCTTTGGCTTTAATGCAGTAATTTAAACTAGATATATTCCTTAAGTTGTTAAAGTAT
Organism: Stegodyphus mimosarum; assembly: GCA_000611955.2. Taxonomy (NCBI): domain Eukaryota; kingdom Metazoa; phylum Arthropoda; class Arachnida; order Araneae; family Eresidae; genus Stegodyphus; species Stegodyphus mimosarum. Next base: position 679,909 of record KK120883.1, read on the forward strand.
TTATGAATGAAACGCATTGTTAAATAGTCGATTGTTTTCATTCCTCAGAAGTACAATCAATAAACAACATCATGTAAACTTTACTGTTTAGTAATCCTTCTTGAACGAAAATTTGGGGAGTTTACAATTGATATTTACACCTAAGTAATAAAGCAACGTACAACCTAACAAGTTTTAAAACCCCGAACTGTTTACGTACAGATAACAGAACATCAACCCTATACCACATTTATCTTCTTTTAAAATGACGCCAAAGTCGTAATTGCGCTAAATCCTCTTCTGGACATGCGCAGTGTGCGTAATTCGTTTAACATTGTTCAACTGAATGTGCGGTCTGCCATTACGCAACCCGGGCACTTCGGTATCGGAGTAGGCTTTTTTAACCATTACACAGTCTGGACCGCGTTTTGTGTCGATTGCCTCGTACACGGCACAAAGCTATTTTCTAGAAACCTCTGTACCGAATTCGTTTTCAGGGTCTGTTGATGACAACAATTAAGTGCAGCGGTTTTTAAAAATTCATATTTTTACTATTGTTATTATTATTATCGCTATTATTACTTTTTAAGATTCGAATAATTTTTTACGCTTATCTTCATTTAACGAGCAAAGTAAAAATCTCAGAATTGTATTTTAAGATTTCTTTCGCTTTATTCAATGACCCACTTTGAATGGAGCAAAAAACAATATTTTAAATTAAAGTATTTCTAATTTTTTTGGCGAATTTTCCAATATCAATCTTTGTTTTTTTCGATTTTTTATGTTCGTTATTTTAAAATTTCAACATCAGTTACTGTTTACTATTTCAGCATCAAAAGCTGTTAACTATAACTGTATGAAATTGTGTAGAATGATCCATAACATCAGAGTACATAAATACAAAGGAAAAAAAAAATAAAATCTGGAAGATTTCAGAAATTAACGGTAGCCAGAATGTTTTTTTTTATTATTTATTTATTTTTTTTTGTGCTCTCGCACTCACTCCTGTTAACAAGTTCTTTTTTTTTTGGGGGGAAGGTGACCTAAAAAACAGGGACTTGGGATCGGTCACTTTAAATCGACAGTGATCGATTTATAATGATCACTATTGTTAGACTACTTAAACAACCAAGCTGCACAATTTTTAAAAGCTACATTGCAGCACATGTTTAGAATTCGCTATTCAGTGTTAAATTTTGGCATAGCATTTTATATTTTTTTCAGTCTTTTGTCTTTTCATCATATCAGTATTCAGATTACTAAGATGGCTAACACAATTTTTTTTGTCTTTTTATTATTAACTTTTTATCTGTTAGTTTTATTTATCAAATATCAAGTCTTCGCATTTACGCCATGTAAAATCCAATTTAATAGCAAAATCACAAAATATTTAAAAATAGCATATCTTTAGCATTACCGATAGAGTATTAGACGTAGCCGTATGCATCTTCTCTGTATTATCTCATGCTACCAGCCTCCTAAAGTACTTATCATAGAAAAGAAAAGTGTGTAATGATTCTTATGAATCTGATGTAATTTAATAAAAACATCGAACATTTCTAAGTAGACATCTCATCATCTTAATACATATTTATTTTATGAATCACATTAAAAAGTTGAAACAATATTTTTATAACTGTATTTATTGTTTTCCAGTCACTTAGTTTATTACTCAGTAACTTTCCATATTAAATCTAGAAGTATTTTAGGCTTTGCTGAATGGCAGCACCTGCCGCGTTGAAGGTATAATATTTCTGACCGCTGCAACACATTGGTTTCATACAGCCGAGTTTGTTAATTAAAATTAAAAGATGAATATCTCACATTTTTTCGAATGGCAACGGTCTTACGAACTCGAGGTAAAAAAATTTCATTTCGAACAGTGTTGCCGCTGCTCACTTTCAAACCGTAAATTCATTAAAGGCTTAGAAAATATCCAATAAATAATGAAACGAATTAAAAGTTCGGGTTTTCAGGTGCACCTGTTCGGGTGAAAGACTACGTTACTCAGGATGTTTTTACATTCAGATTCTATGGCTTGGTCTAGTTTGGTTTAGTTGATTATGGTAAAGCATACTAGAGTTACACCTGCCTGAGGGGAGGGATAACTTCCTGGAGGATTTCTAAGGGAAACGGGCTCATTACGCATGAGGAAAAACACAGAAACGTCAGTCCTTTCTCTTGGATTCAAACCCAGGCTAGGAGCAAGATAAGAGGTTGTGTTAAAATAACGCAAACTGGTAACTTGTAGTTAATTGCTATCAAATGGACGAAGTATATGAAGTGAACGAAATCAAGTGCGTCGTAAATATGTATAAATGTGTTAAGTGTTAATATTATGCACTTCAATCAATATTTTTGTTAGTAGATTACGTGGTTTACTTTTATTTATAATAAAAACATTTAGATCTATGTAATTAACTAAGTTTTTAAGTTATATGAGGTAATTTGCTTAATTTATTGACTACATTTCATTATATTTTTGCGAAAATATTTGCTTCAAAGAGGTTATTTATGACCAATTATTTAGGGACAATTAAACAAATTTCATTATAATTTTATTTTATCTCGTGAGCTATTAATTCGTTAAATCAAAAATACATTCAAGATTTTTTTTCAATACTTGTATTTGCTTTTAAACATTTTGCATTTAATGAACATTTGGACAATTTCTTTTACTCTGCACTGAATGCTTAGCTTCCTTAGTCGGGCAACAATACGTGAGCATAATATAAATCTTATAAGTATTCTTCTTCAAATATTCTTTTTAAAGCATGCCATTAGAATTCAAAATGAATGGGAGTTGTTTTAAAATTCAGCTCTTCGTTACAAGTGATTTGGAATAACATTATTTTGGGAAAATGTCTGAAGGCTTTCTGCTGCACACTTTGATGAAATTTCCAAAGAAAATATTAAGTTTGTTTCTCGAGTAATGCCTTTTGTCTAAGCTCAAAAGAACTGAAAGTTTATAACATACTTCTTTTTTTCCTTGAAACTTTGTAATTCTTATCTTCATCGAAATGAATTTTTTTCCGTTGCCTTGGAACAAAGTTTGAACTTTCTATTCTCTTTCATAAATGCATGATATTTAATTAAAGTGGGGACAAAATGAGCTTTATTTCTGAGTGCTGAATAGTCTTTTTAATCGCTAAAGTATATTCAACATTTTGAGATTCTTTGTTGTGTTTTAGTAATTTTTATCCTTGATTATTCCAAAGGGCCATTTAAACGTATTGTAGTGAATGCCATTATTCTTAAATGACTAGGAAGTTTAACTTTTCAACTTGAATGATTAGGGTCAACGAGAGCATTGATTGTAATTTTAAGATATGAACTCAGCTGTATTCAGAAAAAACAGGATTGCATAATTTATGAAATGTTCCTCATTTGGAGTTTGAATTAGGAATAAAGACCCGCCTTCTAAGTGTGTTTACTATTCTTACTTCAAATTTTAAAATTCATATTTATCAGTCTTTAAAATTAGATAGATAAACACATATATAAAATACAAAACTTTTATCAAGTATTTCTAAAACTTTTGACTGAAATCTCCAGGTTCAGTATAAAAGTTTTATTTACATTTATCTCTGACAAATACATATATATATATATATATATCGAATTTTTATTTTTCTGCATTTTCTACAGGTAGTTTTGCTTTACGCTGATGGTTTGTGATCGTAGATTTCTATTATTTCTTAATAAATACACTTATTTTAACAGGGCTCAGTGAATCTGCAACTCGGTTAATCAGAAGTTGTATAAACATTCGGTTATTTTGAAGAAGGAGACAAGAAAAATTGAACAATGCCCTCGCCGGGACTCGAACCTCTCGAATACTCGCCAATTGTGGTGACCATTACGCCACAAAGCCATGCTAAGAAGGCGGAAGAAATTCCTTATATACTCCCTTTTTACAGGGCGACTGGGGGTTAGGGGACACAATTGTGAAATGCTGGTGGTGGTGGAGAATCCACATCCACCACTGTTTTTCAGTTCGAGTGCCACTGTCGAGTCTATTAGGTTATTTTGATGCTGGAGACATGACAAATGAGCAATGCCCTCTCCGGGGCTCGAACCTCGGGCCCCTCGAATACGCGCCGAGTGTGCTGAACATTACACCAGAAATACCTTATAAAGTTCTGTGTATATATTAGTCAAGTATTATCACAAAACTACGTGGATGGATTAAAATAGCGTATATTTTCATAATCAATTCAAACATATGCCATGTTTAAAACAAAGAAAGGTATGCTGCATTAATAATTCTTTGCTGATTATTATTTGCTTGCGCGATTGATTTCCATGCATTCCTTCTCTATGTATCAACAATAGCGTAAATAATTTGAGAAAAACAATTTTCGTTCTCCTATTTCATATGCAACTAAAAAATTATTTTATCATAAACAAGTTAATAAGTCTGAGAAAGAGGTTAATAAAAAACCTCATTCAAGGCACATAAATGAGAATCTAAAAAAGGACAAAGAACAACGTATTAGAGAAATATAATTTCTTATATTATAGAATATCATTTTCTTAGGGAATGGAAAAGGGTTTATGCCGTATGTTGGAACTCAGGATAGGAAAAATTGGGAACGAAGAAACTTGAATCAAATTTCTTTTGAATATAATCCTTTAAACCGCACTTTAACAATTACCTTTCTTTCTAATACGTAACTTTAGAACGAGACATTTTTTTCGCCATCATTTTTTTATCTTAACATATTTACTGACAAGTCTTGCGCTAGTATCACGTGCAATCAGATTGGACTGAAATGTTTAATTGGGGTAAAGCATACGATAACTAACCCCCCCTCCCGCGAAATTTCATCCTCATTTTTATCTGAAATACCTCGGAGATTGAGTTCTATTTCTCTTTATTTACCATCTACAGTTGAAACGACTTTGGTTTGAGAGATTTTAACTGCCCTGATGCCGCAAGCATATCAAAGTCTAAAAATTAAGTTCATTCATAGTCTAACTCGAGCAAAACTGCAGTACTATACAGTCTAGTGTTGACTGCTTTTAATGAAAGAGAAAATAATGCTTATAGTTTCAAAAGTAATTTTAAAGTACAAAAATACCTGAAAAATATGAGAGGTTTTAGATTTCAACGGTCACCCAAATGGCTTATTAAGACTTTATGTTTTCACTAAGCTCGTAGTCGACCAGTCTGCTCTCACACTTACTCTTGCTAACTGCTAACTCACTTTTTTTTGTTTCTTTTTTTCTTTTAGTCCAAAGGGCAATTGTTTTGCCCAGAAAGACTATTAATTTCGATTTGACATTTTGCGTTGATTCATTAAAAGCGTTTTTTCACTTTTCGAATTGTTGCCACCAAATGTTATAGCTCTGTATTATATTTAAAGAAATTAAATAATGAAGAATCTGCATAAATATATATGTTTCTCGCATTGTGATAAAACAGCGGTACCTAGAGCCATTGAATTTAGAATATTGTACGTTTCAATCCAAATATGGGCATCTGGAAGCCCAAATTTAAAATTTGTTTTATTATCGATGTTGTATTTTGTAAACCTTTAACGAATTTTTGATTAACAAAGTCCAGGATTTCAAAGCGAGCAATGGCAACGTTGTACAGAAAAAACAATTTTATCTCCAGCGCATGCGACTGGGTATCAAAAATTCTAAAGATTTAAATTTTAAAATTATTTTGCGATATTACTCTTGAACTGAATTTTACGGTTTAAGTGCGAAGAACATGATATTTTATAAATAAAGGTTACACACACACAATGTTAAAAAAATGACACTTTGGACGTAATTTAAAATCTGAAACCTTTCAGTTTTTCTTTTTCCTTTTCTTTTCTTTTCTTTTTTTGAAGCCCAAACGGGCAGTACTCAGAAGGGCAATGTGGAAACAACGACATTTTGCGTTGTTTCACTATAAAACGGAGTTTCACTTTTCGAATTGTTGGCACCAAATATTATCCCGCAGTAGTATATTTAAAGAAATTAAATAATTAAGAATCTTCATGAATCTATGTATGTTTCTCGCATTCTAAAAAAGAGACGGTACCTAAAGCCATTAAATTTTGAATAACGTCATCCTGAATACGAACATGAGCAACTGTTCTGAATCATGGGCATCTCAATCCGAATTTCAAATTTGTTTTATTATCTGTTTCATATTTTGTAAAACTTTAAAGAATGTTTGATTAACAAACTGAAAGATTGCAAAGCGAGTAATGGCAACACTGTGCGACAAAAAAAAACCTTTTTTATCTCCAGCGCACGAAAATGTGTACCAGAAATTCTAAAGATAAGCTCATTTTAAAATTATATTGCGATATTGCTGTTGAACTGAATTTTCTGGTTTAAATGCAAAGAACATGATATTTAAAAAATAAAAGTAACCCACCCGAATATGGGCATCTAAAATGCCGAATTTGTAATTTCTTATTTGTTTTATTATCTGTTTCATATTTTGTAAAACTTTGACGAATTTTTGATTAACAAACTCAATGATTTCAAAGCAAGCAATGGCAACACTGTACGGAAAATTACATTTTTATCTCCAGGGCGCGACACTGTCTATCGGAAATTCTAAAGATGTACTGTTTTTAAATACTTTGTGATATTTCTGTTGAATTAAATTTTATGGTTAAAGTGCGAAGAACATTTTACTTCATAAATAAAGATACCTTAAAAAAACGAACCCTTTAGGCGTAATTTAAAACAAGAAAGCTTTCAGATTTTATTTTATTTTATCTTTTTATTGCTTATGCATATTTTGATAAATATTTAGCAAACAAAATTTAGAATTTTTTTAAACATTATTATTGAACATTGTTTTAAAGGTTATTTATAAAAATAACTTCTTATTCATTTCTTGTTACTTACGTCATATATAACTCAACAGCAAAATTCCAAAAAATTTCGGGGAATTCCAAATGCAGTGTTTGACCGTCGGCATAAATTTTAATATTTTATCAGTCTTTCCTCAGTTCTTCATATCAATATTCAGTTTTTAAGTAAAATGGACGATAGTTTTCTCTTTTTAGTATTAAGTTTTCTCTTTTTAGTATTAATATTTTCATATGTTAACTTCATTTATCAAGTATCACTTTCTTTGCATTTACATCACTTAAAATTATTCAATTCAAGAGGAAAAACACGAAATATTCAACAACATGTCTTTAGAAATCCCGATAGAGTGTTAGGTGTAATCATACATACTTTTATATTCGCTACATTATTTCTTTAAGAATTAGCCTCCCGTGCAGCCAGCCACCTAAAAATACTTATCATAAAAAAATATATATAATGATAAAAACAGAAGAGAAACACGCTAAAGTGAAACAAAAAATTAGCAAAGCAACAACTTTTCTTTGGCACTCTTAAGGTTGTCGCTCTGTTATTTTATGTATGTAATAATTTTAATGAGTCCAGCTAGTGTGCTTTCATAAAAATATTGAATATTTCTTATAAGACAGCTCATGAATTTAATACATGTTTATTTAAATCAGTCACGTAGAGAAAGCATTACTAAAATTATGTTTAAGGCATTCAAATACCTTAGTTTCTTACTTCGGAAATTTCCAGATTAAATTTGAAAATATATTAGACTTTCGTGAATGGAAACACTCTGGCGCGTGGAAGATAAAAGTATTTTATTTCCGGCCCCGACAATATATTGATTTCGTAGAACCAAGTTTGTTAATTAAAACTGCAAGATAAATATCTTACATTTTTTCGAATGGCAACAGACTCGCGAAAAGAAAAAAGAAAAACTGAAAGGTTTCAGATTTTAAATTACGTCCAAAGTGTCATTTTTTTAACATTGTGTGTGTGTAACCTTTATTTATAAAATATCATGTTCTTCGGACTTAAACCGTAAAATTCAGTTCAAGAGTAATATCGCAAAATAATTTTAAAATTTAAATCTTTAGAATTTTTGATACCCAGTCGCACGCGCTAGAGATAAAAAAGTTTTGTTTCGAACAGTGTTGTCACTATTCGCTTTGAATTCGTTGAGTTTGTTAATCAAAAATTCGTTAATGTTTTACAAAATGCGAAACAAAGCATGAAACAAATTCAAATTTCTTCGAAATGCTCATGTTTAAGTGGTCTGCATATTTAAAACTTGATGTCTGTAGATGCCGAGGTTTTTTCACATTGCGAGGAAAATATCTATACACATGAAGGTTCTTCATTATTTAATACTTCATTATTTAATACCACTTAACAGTTTCATTTTCCTGCCATATTGTAGCCAAAAATAAGCATATTTTTAAAACAATTTTGTAATCTAGTCGATTACACTAATTCAAATAAGCACTCAAAAGTGTTACAAGTGTCGCATTTAATAATTTAAGGTAATTTTTAATTACGGCGAAATTAAGGCATTTTTACTTAAAGTTGGCTGAAAGTGTGGAACTGTAAAGAACACTTTACAGGAGATAAATGTGAAAAAAGTAAATTCGCTGTGAAAGGAAATCGCGTTGATAATGGAGGAGGATTACTAATATCCATTTTACAAAAGTTCCAAACCTGAATTAGATCATCTGAGCTTTCCGCTTCCTCATCATCAATAAAGAATTTCGATGAAGAACTTTCAGGACTACCAGAATAATTAATTGAAAATTCAGATTCCTTATCTGATCCAGTATCAAAATTATATTCTGTTGTGAGCCATTTACTGTTACCCATTGTTCTTTTATTTCATGACAAAATTGGGAAGAAATACTATTCGCTAAGCTTAATACACTGAACACGTGCAAATAAACTCGTTGAATTCCTTTACGTAATGAAAAGCCTGTAAAACCTCTTCTTGAACTGGTTTTACAATCCAGTCTCTCCTAGACCCCTAGGGATATCGATTAGAAACACTGTGAAAAGTGGGTAAAAGCCAGGAAAATCAGTGGATTGGTGTAGGAAAACACACTATCCGAGCGGTGTACGGGCAAATTAAAGAAGTCCTTTTCTCAGCTCCTCAACGGTGTTCGGGCAAAACAGTTAATTGGTTAAAGAATAATACAGGTGATAATACTTGGTAACAGCAATTTGAAAAGTGATACGCCATTTATAGCGAACCAACGCAAAATCCTCTTTCGACACAAATAGCTTCTTTTGGGCAAATAAATTTAAACGCGAAAGCAAAAATTTTTAAATAACTTTCTTCAAAATGCAATGAATGGATATATATATATATAGAGAGAGAGAGAGAGAGGATATTCGTTTTCTGGCCTAAAATCATTACCAGAAAAATCTGATGTGAACACCACATGATTACCTCTACTGGCTTATTAATTTATACACATTTTGGCTCCACTTCATTTAAACGCATTTCCTGGAATTTCATTAAAGATATTTTTCATTCGGTTAATTTAGTTCTAATTTCACGGCGAAGCAAAAAAAGTAAAACCAAAAACATCTTCATTAAAAATTTTAAAACACAGAAAACCATAGAACACCAAATACAGTTGAAACAGAAAAAAATTACAATTAAAATTAGAGATTCTACTCGAAAACAAGGTATTCTGCCAGCGGGCAAAAAGGCTGATTTTTCGGTGCGTAAAACTGAAAGTTAACCTTTGGCTCCACTTGGCACAAAGACATAGAAGGTGCAGAAATTGAATTAATCACTATTTTACTGAGTTTCAAATATAAACAAATGGCGGTTCGCTAGGCTTTCACGGCCGCTTAAAGTTTAATTTTTTTCATAATTCTACAACAACTGCACGCAGATTAACTAAAGGCATGAAAACCTTAACCGAAACATAAAAGCTACAATATTCAAAAACTTTGAAAGTAAAAAATACACAATTTAACCAACATATGAGAATAAAAAAAAACTAAGCTCATTTTGCCAGCTAACCGAGTGGGGATGTATATATATATATATATATATGTGTAACAACAACAATTAGGGCTTCCCCGTTCCGCCAACTGAATGGCACTACAGGTCCTTCCCCCCGCAGAACAGAGGCCGAGGTTCAACCTCTTTCCCGGAACCTATATATATATGTAAATCAAAATTATAATTTAAATTAACCCCTAATTCCATTTAATTCTCTCCCTCTGTTTTAAAAATCGTAATAAATTCTCTGGACTGCGTCATTTCTAGCTTATTCCATTTTGCATGGCCTGCTCAGCGCTGATGACGTAATAATTGTAAACTGAAACTTTGAACTCAAACCAAAACTTTTATCTTCGTGTGCTTCCATATTGGCTAACTAAGCACTTCAGTTGTTCTCTCTTCACTGCTTGTTCGCTATTTCGTTTTGCGCGCTTCCTATCACAATACTCCTATCCAAAATGAAAATGTTCTTGAATAGGCACGACTAGAGTGTTAAGTGATTGTGGCCATAAACGTCAACTGGAAAATAAAAATGGAATTAAAACCGCCTCGACTGCAAGTTTCATTATTTTATATAGCTATTATGCCTGGAGGCTGCTCCGTCTTTTCCTTGCATTTATTATTATTACATTCTAGGGGTCTAGGTTTATGCATATTTATATACGATTGGTGCAGCCGATTTCAACAAAAAAGGGAGGTGCACAACTACATTTAAAAGCAGTCCCATATCCAAAATTTCAACTTTCTATGATCACTCGTTCTTGAGTTATGCGAGATACATACATACGGACGTACAGAAGAACGTCTAGGAAAAAATCTCTTCTGAATCCATTTTAAATTCATTTTACAATCCCTTTGGCAAAAACAGACCTTTATTCTGTCTGCACGTACAGATGTCACTCCAAAAACATCATTCAGATGGTTTCGAGAATGGTTGAAATGGATATTTTTGTTGATGTATGATACCCGAAATTTTTCGCGATTACGATGTTGCCATTACTTCGTACAAGGAAGTAGAAATAGAATATTAATAAAGAATCAAACCGTGAAAAATGCGTCAACTACGATGGAATATTTAAATAAGTTATCCAAGTAAATACATACCATCGTTTAAAGGACTGATTAAATCTACTGCAGTTTATCTTGCATTAAATGTTTATTTTACAAAACAGAATGATTTAAAATTCGGTACTTCTCTGAGAAACTTCCAGGAATTTTTTCATCTCAAATAGAAACATTCCCACAATACTGTTGTTGTTAGATGACAAGCGAAACGAAGTTTTATGATTCGGATCTAACAGCCAATATAACAGGATGCCCTGTGACTCCAATCGTTATGCACATACTAAATACGGAATGGTTAAATTCGAATATCCAGCCAATTTAAACCGTTTTCTTTCTTGAAACTCTGCAGTGGTTCACTGAGGTGCCTCCTGCTTAATTTTACACATGATTTGCATAAAACTAATTTACCTGTTCCTCGGAGACACCAGGTACTTTCTCTGGCTCCAAAACCATTAATTTCCTCCGCCTTCAACTTTTGATTGCTTTGTTTGAATTATTTTGTCAAGCGTTTAAGGAGAAAAGAAAAAAGAAGAAAACTCAAAAGTTTTTAAAGTTAATTAATGGAATATGTGCTTTTCTTTTAAGAGTGCCTGCAGATTATGATAAAATATAACTAAATGAGCATGCTAATTTAAATTTTTGTTGGAACTGCCAAGCGGTAGGACATAGGAAATGTCATTAAAAAATAAGCTTAAGTGCAATTAATGGAAAAACTCCTTAAGTTTTTCTCAATAATTTATTTTGCTTAGAAAGATTTTAAATTATTTGGAATGTTGGTTCGATTTCCGTCTTATTTGTGTTTGTTTGCCTCTTATATGAATTTGCGGAAAATTTACCTTAAAAATGTTCCTCAATTCATATTGAAACACTTTCTCTACATTCAAGACTTTAGTTTCTAACGCAAAAAAAGATATTATGAATTAATTTATTCTTTTAACTGATATTTGTTATGCTGTTGAAGTAAACTGCCTTCTCTGCTTTTGGAAAAGCTTTGTTTCTATAAATAAACTTTATAGGTTAATTTTAAACTTCATCATTAGTATCTTAATTACAAGTTAAAATTTTATTGCAAGTTAATGAATCAAAATTTGTAATAAACAGAACTTTCTACTTGAAGATTATTTTAATCCATGTTACATAACTTAAATACCAAGTTTCTTTTACGCGGTTTAAGGTAATATTTTCCATTACTTATTTATCATTTTCTGTTACATCATTTGAGAAATGTACGTATTTATTAAGAACAAACTGTAATCTGAGGTTAATAAAAAGTTAAAAAGGTATGTATATATGTAAATTAATATAGAATGCGAAAACTATTTGAAGCTTAGTCCCAGAGGAAGATTAAACTCGTTAGACACGAAGTAATTGAAAGTTCATTTGCTAGAGATGAGATTAAATTTACGTCATTTAAGATAAATTCAGATGTATCATTAAACTTCCAGCTCTCTCGTCAGTTCCATCATTTAACTTTAGGTAACATTGTTTAAAACTACCTTTTCATTTTTTCATTCACTTATATCATTTAACTTTTCTAATGCATGGCTCAATTTCATTTGCATTATTTAACATTCAGCTACAATGCTCAAGATGGTTACTTTCAGTAACGCGTATTGCTACCTTGATTACATCAGTCGAAAAACTGTCATGTTTGTTATTAACTTAGACACTGGGCAGAAAGAAGTGAACATATGAACAGCATTTCGAATAAAAAAAGTGAACGTATTGTTGCGTTCTATGGGTTCGTGGATTTAGAGCAATTGATAATAACACTTAATGAAGAATTTAAACACAATTTATTCTACAATATTACACTGGACAACTCCGAAAACCGGTTTAGAGTCGTCGAAAAGCTACGGTAAACACGCTGAATCAATCAGCAGCGCAGCCTTCAGCCTATAACGGTGAAGCACTATAAGACAACTCCCGACTTGATCGATCGCTCTGAAGCTAACCACTGAATTTTTTTACTCTGCTACTCAAATCAAGACACTCCTTTCTCCGCGTATAGGCCAGCGTATATATAGCTTTAACCTGCGTTCGAGAACATTCTCGGAAAACTGGTACGAATTCGTTTCTAGAATGTTCTCGCTCCCTCTATGGCACATTCCCAATTTTGTCGCCACATATTGCCAAATGGGCGATTTCGCACCAAATCTGGCAACTCTGCCTTCTCCTTCCACTTTCTGACAACCTTAATCCCGCTTTGCGAGAAAGCTATCTTACCGCAGCTCGACATTTCGCAGCACTATTATGTAATGCCTGTAACCAATTAATGTACCTTTCAAGATCACATAGGACAAATAAAAAATATTTTAGGGTCATTGCCTTTTTTGGGAGTAATTTCTTAATGTAGAAGAATGTTATCTCACGTTCAGTGTTTTTAGTTTAGTCTGCAATAAACCTAATAACGATTTAGGTGGGGATTGAATTACTTTTGAGCAATAAACATGTTTGAGAAAAGCCCATGTAAAAATTATAGAAAAAGTATAAATTTAATAAATGAAAATCTGAAAGGTTTCAGATTTTAAAGGTTGTCCAAAAGGGTTTGTGGTTGTTTATATACGCTTATGTTTTCATTACGTTGAGTTTCTTAATCAAAAATTCATTAAAGCTTTACAAAATATGAAATAGATAATAAAACAAACTCGAAATTCAAAACTCGAGTTTCCATTTGCCCATGTTCGAGTGGAGGACAACGTTATTCAAAATTGAAAAATTGGATGGCTCTAGGTCATGGGTTTCTAAGTTGTTGTTTTTTTTTTGTCACACCTCCCTACTGCGAAAGATTAACTTATTTGTTTTTGATAAGATATTCCACTCTTGGTTGAAAGACCAAAGTAACTTAAAGTAACTTAAATTACTAGCAATACTGAGTTTGATTCTATAGTTCGTTTTCACTGCTACAATTGTTAAAACGCTCTATCGCACAAATAATTGCTTGAAAACGTAAGTACAGTTGCAGTGCTTGCTCAGCTACGTTGGGATAAACACTGAAATATTTTACTCAAATTAATTAATGGCTTATCCGTGTTCTCTGCAAGTATGAATAAAAGTCTCTGCAAAAGTCATATTTGGCTGCAGCATCATTTTTAATTTCCAAAGCTTGCTTTTGTAGTGTTTCTGATAGCCCACATATATCAACATGAAAATGATTTGTCGTCTTTCTATAAACATTTTTATCACACGAGTTAGGGAAGTAACGCTAGAATTCATAAGTAAGGGGCTGCAAATTATGCGATATTTTCTTCTTAGCATCAGTATCCGTAAAAACCTCCTTAAAGCACTCTTCTTCCAGGATTCCAAAAAAATTGGGAAAGCAGGAATAATTGCAGGCTAAAATTTCACGTTCCCAGCGTTGCAACTTATCAGTATACGCTGTGATAGCATTCCGATGATAAATTCTGCTTGAATTTTCACCTCGTAAATTCAGGTTCAATAAGTTCAACGAAGAAAATGTCTGATATAGTTTGAACTCTTGGCTTTCGGAATTCCAGGTACAATTCAGTTTGATTTTGAAATTCAAAAAACGGAGTCACTTCATCTCGAAGTTCAAAGATCTTCCTTACATATTTCCTTTTGAGAGCCAGCGTACTTCCGTATTAAATATCAGAGCTTTATATTCTGCTCCCAATCTTCAAGAAGGGTCTTGAAATGTTAAGTATTTAAAGCACTGTTTTTAACATGATTGAAAATTTTGATGCACAACTAATACATTATTTTATAAGGTATTTCTCCCTCCTTCTTGGCATCACTTCGTAATGCAGTGGTCAGCACGCTCGGTGCGTATTCGAGAGGTCCGTGGTTCGAGTCCCGGCAAGGGCATTGCTCATTTGACTCTTCTTCTGCTTCGAAATAATCTAATGTCTCTATTCTGGCTCCCAAACTAAAAAAGGTGGCGGATGATGATTTTCCACCACCAGGATCTAGCTTTTGGGTCCCCTAATCCGAAATCGCCCTTTAAAAGGGGGAGTATATAAGGTATTTCTCCCGTCTTCTTGACATGGTGTAGTTTTCAGCACGTTCTGCGCGTATTCAAGAGGTCCGTGGTTCGAGTCCCGGCGAGTGCATTGCTCATTTGTCTCTTCTCCTCCTTCGAACAGCAACCTCTAATTAATTTCCGCAATTTCAAGATCTTCCCCCTAGACCAGTACTTTTCATAACTCTCTCACCTGTTATGTAACCGCTACTACAAATAGCTCTACTCGCCATTTTCGTCAGATTACTTTTTGCCA